>JAQPPZ010016364.1:600000-864320 GCA_028583015.1 Wollemia nobilis | reverse complement strand
CACGAGGATACGGAAACAAAAAGGAATATGCCACAAGAAAAGAACAAGAAAGAACATATACAAATTGACACAAGATAAAAGCAATACGAAATATGGTAATATATTTATTGATACGCTTTATAAATTGTGTTACAATACGTCTCCTTCCTTTTTAAGGGATAGGAGCGTCAAATGTCTTTCTCGTCACAACATCCATGGCTAACAATCCTTCTTTCGTGTGCCCACATGTAAGATGGGCGGACCAAAACATCGCCGCCACTATTGTATGTGATTCTTTGCTCTTTCCTGCTCCTCTACTATCAGAAACCTGCGTTCAAAGAAACAAAAAATATTAGTAATACCTGTAGACAGAATGAAACATGTATTTCCCAAAGCCTATTGTCAGTGTATGCATGAAAATAATAAAACGATTATCAGATGACCTCTGATTGACCTGAAACTTTGATAAAAGCATAAAAATATCATCAGAAGACCATTGCAAAAATAATAGTCTGGAATTTCTTTACAGATTTGTATTTGCTCCAGGGTGGGATGAATAGGACTGTGACAATTTACCAGAAAGCACCCTATTCAATGTCCTACTTAGGAAGCTCAAAAAGACCTACAAAGTTGGGGTTGGCTAATTGGGGGTGTTTTGGGAAGACCCAAATGATCATATGTTTCCAATTTTACCTCTAGCACCCAAATTTTGAAGATGGCATCTGCAAGTTAGTGAAAGCGGGAAATAAAAATAACTTGGTCAAAACTATTCAAAATGAAATGAAATTTGAACTGTAACCTATTTAACCTATTTAAAATCATATGGAAAAGAAAAAACAAAGAAATCTATCACAAATTTCTAATCGTCCCGGGGTGGGGCGAATAGCACTATGATAGTTTGGGAAGTGCTCGAGGGCAGGACGCCCACCGTTTGAGGCACTGTTTCGGCACCAATCCACTTGGGATGGGTCCAAAACTTGTTATGGGGGGTTGTCGACAAATTTGGTGGATAATTGTGGCCAAAAATTGGGTTTTGGATCTGTATTTGTGCTTCCAATAGTCACCCAATAACATCCCTTTTGAATGAGAGATTAAGGATGTAAAAGCACAAATCATAGATAGGTAAATTGGTAGCACTTTGTTGCTCAAATGCTCCTTCTCTGTATATTCTTTGGGTGAGAAAACTCACCAATTTATAGACCTTAGGGTCTCCTTGTTTGAATTGCGCATGCGAGGGCGCCACTTGATTTAACTGTCCTATTTTCAGAGAAAAGCTAACTCCCTGATTAAAAAGCTCCTTGCATGAGGTTTCTAAAATAAAACACTCATCACTGAAGTCTCTCTTCTTGAATAAAAGCTATTCCTCACAATTGCATGGCCTGAAGCCTCAGTTAACTGGCGAAGTTACCGAGTTTTGACTTTTTTCTAGTCAAACTTTCTATTCGCCTCACCCTGGGGCGAATGATGTTATTCATCTTTGGGTGGGATGAATGCTAGTTTGTATTCATCCCAGGGTGGGACGAGCAGAGAGCAAGATGTTAAAAAGGTGCCAAATTGACCTCTAACCTCTAAAACTACTTTTGGAAGTGGTTAGGACCACTGTTTAACCTCTGGGGGCTGCCCTAGGGACTGTTTGTGTCAATGCGATCAGCGCTTGTTGTCACATAATCAGATTGGTGTTGTTTTGGTGTCTACAGATGCATAGTGCCGAGAAAAAATAGATAACCAAAGCACTAATGATTAGGGTTTCTCAATAACCTAACCAACTCTTGATACCCCAAGTATGGAAAGGGCACGCATTCTTGAATCCTTACTTCTGACGAGCTAAGGAACTAATGTCAAGTGTTAACCTTGTTCGATGAGGTGTTACTTGTGCTTGGACATTGATCAGTCATGAATAGGCAAAGGGTGCAACCTTTTGTCTGTGGTAACCTTGAGTTCATGATTCACGAATACCAAGTGTTTGATTAGCTTGTGATAAGTGCTTGTTTGCTACCCCAAGCAGGGGCATGATTGTATTTTTCAATGATCCTTTGAATGCGTGTTATTTCCATGATTGAGTATGTTGTTGTTGATTGGCAACTAAGTGTGACTACCCCCTCAAGAAACGAATCGATGAGGGAATGACTGACATGAGAAAAGCAACAAGTCACTTGACCCAAGATTACTTAATTAAGGGTGCCTTCAGTTGTTTACCATTGAATGCGAAAGTAGTTTCTGAACATTCTGAACTATTTTTGGTGGGTTTTAACCCTTTTTGTGACGCATTTTAGAGCTAAAATTGAAAAAAAATCATCCTCCCTTGGAGCGGTCTGGCTATGGTAGCCTTCTTAGGGAGTAGGATAGTGACAATTTGTAACCCCAACATCTATTTTGGATGCCAATAATGTTAGGCGCAAAAGCGCCTTCGTTCGACAATGTTATTGCTATTTTTGGATGGGTTTTGACCCTTTTTGGTGACGCCGTTTGGGGATGAAATTCTTGAAAATTCGGCTTCCCGTGGAGCAGTACGGCTATGATAGCCTTCTTAGGGAATATGATAATGAGGATTTGTGAACCCAACATCATTTTTGCATGCCCAAAATGTCCAGTGCAAAAGCACTCTGATCGGACACTTTTAGGGCTTGTTTTGGTGCATTTTTTGTTGTTTTTGAAATTTTTGCTTTGTATTCATCCCAGGGTGGGACGAATTCCTATTTGGTATTCATCCCAAGGTGGGATGAGCGCTAACCAGAGTGCTCGTCCCAAGGTGGAACGAATACAGGCTCAAAAAGCCTATTTAAAGGCCAAAACTGAGTTTTGGGCTCATTTGCATTTGTTTTTCTTGGCAATTTGGAGCTCTGAGGAGGAGGAGGTCAATTCTGTGAAGTGAAGCGCTGCCAAATTTTCTTGTGACCATAAGTGCACATACCAGATCGAGCGATGGAGCTGAAGCGATACCAGTGAGTACTTTTCCTCGTTATGACTTTGCATTGCAATTGGAAAATCGCATGTTGTTTATTTCTAATGTTTTTTTAGTTGAACACTTAACTGAAAACTTAATTTAACCCTAATTAAACACAGATCAAAATTTTAGTTGAAAACTGAACTTAGAAACTTAGTTTAAAATATAACTTAAAAACTGCGTTGAACCAGAAGGAAACCAAAATCTAAACGGTAAGTTAAAAAACATAGGGTACCACTAAGTGGAAAGCGTAGCGTGAACCCTAGTTGACTATTGTGTTTTTTTGTTTAATTAATCAGTTAAAGTTAAAAACCCTAGGTCTGACAAATTAATTTTTTGAATTTTTGTTTTGTTTGTGAACTTATCAGTTAGGATTAGAAACCCTAGGACTGACAAATTAATTTTTTGAATTTTTGTTTTGTTTTTAAATTTATCAGTTAGGATTAGAAACCCTAGGACTGACAAATAATTTTATTGAATTTGTGTTTTGTTTGTGAACTTATCAGTTAGGATTAGAAACCCTAGGACTGATAAATTGAATTTTTGAATTTGTGCTTTGTTTTTGGTTGTATAGTTTTAATGCATTACTGTATATACATGTTAGGATTGTACAGTTTTTCATGGTTTTTAATGTTTTTATGTTTTTTTCTTTTGCAGGTTGTGAAGATCCGGTATCGTGTGCCTACTGTGTTTACTGAAGCACATGCGGCGCTAACCTTGGCTAATTGGGATTGGCTGGATGCCCTTGGGCTCAAGCAGGTGACTCGACTGGAGCCGATGGTCGGGGATCGGGCCTATATGATGGCCCTGATCAATCTGTGGGATCCTTGGACCAATACCTTCCATATCCCAATAAGGGAGATAACGGTGACCTTGGAGGATGTTTATCGGATTCTACGAATTCTAATAGACAGACTGCTGATCCGAATGACGCCATGATATCAGAGGACAACAGTACTGATATGCTATTTCGGGCATGGAGAGGAGTTGGGTGTGGAGAGTCCCATGGAGAGGCCGAAGAGCGATTGTCAGATTGGTGGCATACTGGTGTGATGGTGGCTAGAGAGGGGTGTGTTGGGAATGAGGCATGCATTACTAATGAGCCTCATTTCCAACATGCTGCTCCCTGACTCTTCTGGTGCGAGGTTCTCGTGGAACCTGCTAGAGGTGGTATTCAGGTTGGTGGAGTGTCCGACAGATGCTCCGATGATTATGAGATGGGGACAGATTCTACTGGCACAACTCTATGATGAGTTGTACAAGGTCCATTATCGGAAGCGAAAGGGGATTAGTTGTAGCTACTTGTTATAGTGTTGGGCTTGGCAGCACATAGCGGTGGAGAGGCCGATGGGGTTGCCCTGGATGACATGGGCAGAGATGGCAGACCGAGAGATTAGATATGGGGTACTATGGCGGAGGTCAGAGGATCAGGGACAGATTTGGCGATGGGCAGGTGCCATAGGGCACTATGCTGATGCCTTTGCTTGGCTTACTCCTGGAGAGGTGTTCTAGTGCCCCTACCGGGACTGTCTAGCCTGGCCTGAGGCTGGAGAGTGGCTCCGATAGGTACAAAGGGGGTAGTGGCTTATTGGGAGGCATGGGACAAAGTAGGAGTTCTTCCCATACGACCAGGTTACCTGACAGTTCAGAGTGTGCTAGGGGATGCCTGGTGAGCCCGTGGTCTATCATCGTTGGGGGAATGAGAGGACGTTGGACCATCCAGTCATTGCGCCACTTGGCAAGGATTCAGATACGGTGATTGACATCCTAGATGTGGATGACATCAGGGCTACTACTGAGTATGAGCAGTGGTGGACTCTATGATGATGGCAATGCTAGGGGCCTTTAGGGGGTGCAGTAGTAGTAGCAGGGGATGAGCGTACATAGGTCCATATGAGGGTTGGGGTGCTCCATGTGATGATGCAGACATGGTCGAGGTTGAGGATGTTGGAGGGGATTTTGGGGTATCAAATCAGCTAAAGATGTAGGACGTCTTGGAGCAGTGGGAGCTAGAGCAGGCTGCTGTCTCGGATTCATCTATGCCTGAGGAAGGTTTAGAGGAGATGGAGGTGAGACACAGTTTTGAGATAGCACGATTGGAAGACCTACTATAGAGACAAGATGAGGAGCTGGGAGAGGCTTTAAGGGAGAGAGATCTCCTACGGACTCAGCTGGTGGAGCGGGAGAATGCATGGGCTACGTCTCACTGGTAGGAGGGGGATATTGATGCTGCATGGGAGAGGGATCTCCTACGGGCATAGCTAGCACAACGCGATGATGTAGTAGCTTACTACCATTTATGGGAGGTAGAGTGGGGTCGATGAGAGGTGAATTGGGGTTGACAGGAGGTAGATTGGCGATGGCATCGGTTGGATATGGAGGGAGATATTATCCACCTTGGGGGCGGATACCTAAGCCTCATGGAGGTGTCTCGTTGCACCGAACGAGAGACAGTGACACTAAGCAGTCAGCATCATCCCATCATAGGCGACTAGATAAGGGTGGCGCTAGTGGGCGTGATGCAGGGGCGAGCAGCAGTCACCCTGAGAGGTCCCATAAGACACACACTACAAGGGGTAGTTCTCGTCACACCGATCCTGTGTGATCATGGTGGCCGATGCCCTAGGCTTAGGGGTCTTTGAGTTTTTGGGTTTTAGTAGCGAGGTCCGAGGACTGGTTCATTGTAGACTACGGGCAGTTTTGTTATGATATATATACAGATGACTCTTTTTGGTGTTTATGCACTTTTCATGGTTTGTTGTTATGTACATGTTTTTACATTGATGTATGCATATGCTATTATGAATGCGATGGTTCTAATTTGTATGATGTATGCCAATGGAATGAATGAAATGAGTTGTTGATGACTTTTCGATGCACCATAGACTGCGTAAGATTTGACTGACTTGCTGTACTAATGGGATGACTTTGTGGAATGACTGGGCATGTGAAAACTTTGTTTTTGTATTTTGCATATTTTCGGATGGTGATAGACGGAATGAAATGTGACAGTTGTTTTAAAATGTAGTTTAATATTTTCTGAGATTCAGATATTTTAACTAACTAGCCAAGACTGTACATTTATCTCACAAGAATTTTGAACAAGATATAAATCGTACTTGAATTTAACCAAGTTATTTCACATCCCTGTGTGTGCAATTGAGTTCGTTTATGTGGTATTTGTCAGGATACCGCTAGTGCCAGATAGGCTATCAACCAAACCTATACTGAAGATCACCTAATTAGATCCACTAACTCCATTATTATGTTTAGCAAGATTAATCCACGGGACAATCTAAGGTACCATAAGCTAGCTCATCCACATGCAAACATTGGTCTATGCACACGCAAAGCTAATGTGATAGACATATCGTCATGCGATTAGGATACCACCATCGCCAGGTAGGCTATCAACCAAACCTGTAATGAGGATCACCTAGATGTTTTTTCGAATGCTGAGAATTCTAGAAATTCAAGTTTAGGCTATGTATTGGCTCAAGGGTTTGGGATACTTGCTCGTCTATATAATGATGAAAATCACTGTTTATTTTTCTCTTTGTTTTTCTTTTGGAGCAATGATTTTGAATAGTGGTGATAACCACTGTTATTTGAGTTTGTATTTTGAGCTTTGTAAGTTTGAGCTTGTGAATGGCCTTGATCCAGTTGGCATTGGGGATGACTACCCATCCTGTTCAAGGACGTGTAGTACAAATCCTTACGACTTTAGGCCTTGGGGATGACTATGAAGTAAGGGCATTGATCTTTTAGGCCTTGGGGATGGCTACCCATCCTGGTCAGGGGCGTGTAGTATGAATCCTTACAAATTTGAGACCAACTATGAGTGGAGATGGTTGTGATGATGGTTTGTTGGAATTTTGTTTTTGAATTGCATTGATCCTTTTAGGTCTTGGGGACGACTACCCATCCTTGGCAAGGACGTGTAGTATGAATCCTTACAACTTTTGGGACAAACTATGATTGGGATTTGTGGGAGTGGTGAAAACCACTGTTTATGATGTGGAATGGATAGGGAAGAGCTCATCCTTTTGTCAATTCTCAACATTCTAGAACCATTCGCACAAGGGGATGAATAGGCTAATCTTTCACCTATGGTACCCGAGACTGCTTTGTAGGCTTCTCTTGCGTTCACACAACTTAGGAATTATTTTATGTGTTTTAACTTGTGTTGGGATGCTACATAACAAGGCGTGATCCAAGTAAAACTTTCTCGTGTAAAATTTGTTTAACTATGTATAGTTTTTGGCTAGAAATTTAAAGATAGCTGAATGACAAAAACCTTATATACATTTAGGAGACAACTGACTATGCTAAAATAAAATGGTGATGGTGTTATTCTGGATGTATGCGGTTATGAAAATGGATTTGATGTGGAAAATGAGGGAATTTGCCAAGTAATGACAGTCTATGGTGCGTTTGACTTGTATGACCTAGCAAATATGCAATGTATGGAGGCGATGCCTAATGCAACCTATATTTTTGTATTTTGATTTTTATGAGTATGCATGAAATGAAAATGCAATATTTTTGTTATTTTTTATTTTAATGAGTATGCATGGAATTGAAATGCAAAACTTTTTGTGATTTTTGATGATTTTATTATTTTTGTTTGTTTTTGAATATTTATTTTGACCAAGCAGTTATGGTAACGCTTGGAGCTTTTGGTGTTGACCAAATTGTTTATGGATTCCTTTGGAGCATTTTTGGGGTGACCAAGCGATTGTGGAAATCCGTGGAGCATTTGGGGTTGACCAAAGGGTTTATAGATACCTTTGGAGCATTTTTGGGTTGACCAAGCGATTATGAGAATCCTTGGAGCTTTTGGCTTGACCAAAGGGTTTATAGATACCTTTGGAGCATTTTTGGGTTGACCAAGCGATTATGAGAATCCTTGGAGCTTTTGGTTGGACTATGGCTCTCTAGATGTGGAATGGCCTCAAATGACTAATGTTCAAGCATTATGTTTCCTTGATTCCTTCAAGAGAGGCAAGTCGGTATGTTCCAGGTCCTATTCTACTGTCGATGACATAAGGACCTAACCAGTTTGTCGTGAACTTGTCCCTTATATGGGATGACAAATTATAATTCTATTGGTTCTCTTTTAATACCAATTCACCAACCTGAAATTCTCTTAGGTGGACCTTCATGTTGTATGCTTTCTTAAGTCACTCTTGATAGATACGCAAATGCTCGAGAGCATTAGCACGTCGTTCATCGAGCAATGTTAGTTGGTCTAACCGGGCCTACCATGCAGTGTCATCATCGATGAACTCTTGCATTGAAATGCGTAGGGAAGGGATTTCCAACTCAAGAGGCATGACTACCTCGGAGCCATACACCAGCGAAAATGGAGTTGCCCTAGTGGGCGTTCGGATGCTAGTGCGATAAGCCCATAGGGCAAGCAAGATCTAAATGTGCCAGTCCTTATGATTGTCTACGACTATATTTTTGAGAATGGCGACTAGCATTTTGTTTGACACCTCTGCTTGCCCATTTGCCTGCGGAAAATAAGGGGTTGAAAAACTATGCTAAATTTTGTACTTTGTGGTCAAAGCACGCACATATTTGTTCTTGAATGGTGTCCCATTATCTGATAGGATCTTGGATGGAATACCAAAATGACATATGATGTTATGCAAAATAAACTTCGCAATGCGGGATCCAGTTGTAGAGGTTAGCGAAATTGCTTCCACCCACTTGGTAAAATACTCTATGGCCATTATGATGAACATGTGATGACCAGACGACGTAGGGGAGATCTTTTCGATTAGGTCAAAGCCCCACTACGAAAAAGGCCAAGCCGATTGGATCGGCTACAAGGCCTGAGAAGGTATGAGTGTCAAATTAGCATGGTGTTGACACTTCACGCACTTCTTCACATATGCACAAAAATCTCGCTCTAAAGATGACCAATAATAACCCATGCGAAGAATGCGCTTTGCAATGGCCATACCGCTGAAGTGGCCACCACATGTACCATCATGTGCTTGGGTGATCACCCAAGCGGACTCTTGCTGGTCCAAGCAACGGAGGAGGATTCTCTCATAGCTTCGACGATACAAAATGTCTCCTAACAAGACATGCTTTACCGATTTTTTTTTTAATGATCTTTTTGTGGCTTGTGTCAATCCAATGGGGAGGTTACCTAGCTTGAGGTAATCCCTAATGGGTGTGTACCAATCTTGTTGATCAGAAACCTTGATAGTATGCATGGCCAATCCCTCTTGGAGTCCATCCCTAGCAAAAGATGAGCGAGAAAGAACTTGTAAAATCAACTTTGTGTTGCTATTAAGAGGGGTCGAGGAGAACAAGGACCCCTAGTTGGCTCGAGTCAAAAAATCATGGATTTGAAAGAACTTATCCAGAGATGGTTCGATCTAGATCAGGTGGATTCTTGGCATTAGATCAGAGCTTGCACGCTCCATCACAGATTGTGATAATGTTTTAACCTGAATGGTTGTCATTTCACTAGAAGGGTCTTACGGGATTAATGACCCCAAGGAGGCCATAGTATCCGCAAAATGATTTGATGATCGAGGGAGTGCCTCGATGTCATACCATTCAAGTTGTGCCAGGAATTTTTCCATGAGGGATTTATAGGCCTACAGAACTAGAAATTTACATTGGAATATCCCCTTTACTTGATTGACAATCAACAACGAATCACCAAAGATGTTTAGACGTTTAATGTTCATGGTGATTGTTGTCTGAAGACCTATGAGCAAGGCTTCATATTTTGCATTGTTGTTGGTGCACGAGAAGTCTAATTTAAAGGACAGAGGCATTAGAGCCCCTTTTGGAGTGAAGAATACAATTCCCGCACCACATCCTTGATCACATTTAGAACCATTGAAGAATAGGGTCATGTCAGCCTGTGACTCAAGCTCATCAAAATTTGGCGATTCTAAAACATGAAAAACCCCATCATCTGATAATTCTACAGTCAAAGGCTGATCGTCTTCAAGAGGATCCTTTGCTAGTTGATCGGGGATGACTTGACCTTTTATGGATTTTTGTCCAATGAACTCTATGTCAAACTCCATCAACAACATGATCCATTTCACCGTGCGACTACTATGATAAGTACGACTCATCATGTATCGCAATGGATTCTCCTTAGACACAACATACGTCGTATGAATGTAGTGACATAGCTTTTTGGTAGCAAACACCACTACCAAGAAAAGCTTCTCAACATATGCATAGTTAAGTACATAATTGACCAGGGTGCGACTAAGATAGTATGTAGCCTGTTCTTTTTGAATTTCATTTTTCTAGGATAGCATGGCGTCCAGTGCCACCTCAGTAGCTGAGATGTATAAATAGAACAACACTCCTAGTCTAGGTGGTGCCAATACTGGTGGCGAAGCCAAGTACTATTTAATTTTGTCAAAGGCTGACTGGCACTCGTCATCCCAATGAAATGTGACACCCTTATGCAATAATTTATTCATGGATCGACACTTGTCAGATAACTATGCTATGAAGTGCTTGATCAATGCAACCTTTCCCTGCAGACTCCTGAGCTGCTTGATGGTAGTTGGGGGAGGCATTTCAAGGATTGCCTTGACTTTGTGTGGGTCTACCTCGATTCCTCATTTAGAGACTATGTAACCCAAGAGCTTTTTAGATGTGATGCCAAAGACGCACTTCTTGGGGTTTAGAGACTATGTAACCTAATGCTCCATGAGGCGATCGAGGATCTTGCTTAAGTCATCGAGATGATCTGGGCGCAAAAGAGATTTGGCCAAAAAATCATCCATGTAATCCTCCAAAGTTTTGTGCATGTAATCATGGAAGATGTACATCATGGCATGTTGGTAGGTGGCATTGGTATTTTTAATGCCAAAAGGCATGACCTTATAGCAAAATGTCCCCCAAGGTGTTGTGAATGCTATTTTTAGTTGGTCCTCAAGATTGATACGAATTTGATTGTATCCTAAGAAACCATCCATGAGGGAAAGCATTCCGTGGCCCGCTGTAGCGTCTACCAATGCATCGATGATTGGCAAGGGAAAATCATCCTTAGGACTCGCTTTATTAGATATCTAAAATATATGCATATGCAAATCCTCCCATCGGGCTTCTTGATGGAAACCGTGCTAGACAACCATGGCGGATAATCCATGCAGATGACAAACTGTGCATCCAATAGCTTTTGTAATTCATCTTTGACCATTAAGGCCACTTTTGGGTGCATCTTACGTAGTTTTTGCTTTACTGGCTTGATTTTCGGATCAAGTGTTAAATTATGCGTGACTAGCTGCGGGTCTAGTCCCGACATGTCCTTGTATGACCATGCAAAAACCTCATTTTCTTTGAGAAGGGCAATGTAGTCAGCTCGCTCTTTGGGGGATAAACTTACCCCCAGCTTGATGATTTGCAAATTCATTGGATTTGAGCCGATGTCTACGTCAGTCGTCTCCTCGACCGACATGTGGGATCCATCCTCCAACTAGTGTGGATTTGAGATCAAATGGATGTCGTTTTCTGAATTTAGGTCATCATTTGGAATGTCAGGTTCCTCTTTAGCATGGAAGACATCCCGAGTCTGTCCTAGGGTGAAATGGAACATTCCTTCGCAAGGCCAGTACTCTGATGGGGAGGGTGGTATGTCAGCACAATCCCAGTCGATAGCATCTAGATCTAGATACAATGACCATGTTAGGTTGGCTGGATCATGGATGGGTGCGGTTAGGTAAATGGAGATCATGTTGATGAAATGATTGTGGTCTCCATTACTGTGGGTGTTATAACTCGAACATCCTAGACAATCTGTGTGCTCCGGATCTAGCTCTGTGGGCACTGGCACAAAGGGATCAGCCCTATGCATGGAGATGAAGACAGGGTCCACCCTAGGCACTGATGGTTTGATAGGGTCACCAGGTGGAAGATGCTCTCTGTGTACCTGGAGTGGCGGGTGCAATAATTGCTATAACTGCACTGGGTTGAGGTGCCACCTATGTCTTGGACCTATATGTAAGTGTTCAAACATGTCATCTATGTCCAAAGGGTATTGTTGTTACATTTTTCACATGTGGTTGAGATAGGCCATCTCAGTTTCATTTTTTGAATCGCTATCGGAGATCCAAAAGCCTTCATTATCTCCAACAGCTGCTTGCGACATAGGAGGCTCATCTTGTTCGAGCAAATTGATGTTGTCCCATCAAGGTTGTTTCGATCTCTATAGGGGGACCTGATTCTCTTGAAGTGGCATGTGCTCAAATGGAGTGGCCAATGGGAACATTGCCAGGAAGCTTTCTTGATCATCCTCCATGGAATATACTTGCGAATGATCATACTCCGGCTCATCGTCGAAAGACCCGTCTTGGTCTTGTCCATATCCCCATTGTGGGTGAATCCTTGAATTTTCTCCTTGTTCGACCGAAGGGAAAGGGTTGTTATGGTCAACAAGGTTGGTTTTTAGCAATGGGAGATAATCTTCCAATGTATAGTTTATGTTAGGATTGGCATATGGACCTGATGCCAACCCATCCTTGTTGCCTATCCCTAGGCCTTGCATGTTTTCAACCAAGATGTATAGGGGTAAGGGGTGGTTGAACCCTACTCCTGACTTGTCATACGACATTTGATATCTCGATTGGAAAAGAACCCGCACTCCTTGCTCATACCTACCCAACCCATATCCATGCCAATTGCATTGGCCTAGATATCTGAGAGCAAAATCGGGATTGGATAGATAGTTGACATCCTCCACAAAGGGCTCTTCATCTTCATATTCTTGCATACAAATCTCAACGCCATTATCCAGGGCCCCATAAACAAAGTTTGTCTTATTGGGTGGGTAGCCTAAAGGAACCACTGAGCCGATGGGGATTCGAGGCCTCCCCATGTCTTGCATGGACTCGAGTGTGGGCATTGCTATAATTTTTCTCACTAGATACTCCCCCAGGCCTGTGCTGGCCATTTCAATGATGACCATTGGTGGTTGAGGAGGAGCGAATGGGAGTCCTTCCTGAGTCCACTCCATGTGGGGCGAACTAGGCATCTCGACTTCCATTCTACTAGGAATCTCTTTTGTTGAGATGGTTGAGACTAGAGGTGGTTCTTCTTCTAAGGGTTTCTTTCCCTTGTCCTTGGATGTGGCCACCATAGGTGGCGTCATTATGGAAGGACTGGTGAAAGAATATGACCCGACTGAGGACTCGATGGATTAATCACTGGAGATGCCCGTAGAATCAAACCCTATTGAGATGGATTCAGTTGAAAATCCAAATGTGTTGACGGAATGGTTGATTGCGGCATAAATTGCACTGTATTACAGTATTTGAAAGGCTCCAAGTCCATCGGGACTACATGCACCTATCATTCAAATGTGTACTTTAGGCACTAATGCGCTATTTAAGGGACACACTTCATGTCTCGAATCCAAGGACGACCCAACAAGATATTATAAGCCATCTCACCTTCCAAGATATGACACAATGTATGAATGGTCTTTTGTCCCACTTGGATAAGTAGGACAATTGTGCCAACTATCGAGCAAATTTCATCATTGAATGCTCATAGTGTGTAAGTGGAAGCCAGGATATGAGATGCTGGCAACTTCAAATGCTTCAAAGCTACTGTAGTGATGATATTACAGGATGAGCCAGTGTCCACCGACACTCTCTTATACGAAATCCCATTGACCCGCGTGATAACGTGCAGGGGTGGATCCGCCACATCACCAGTCACTGTTTTCAACTCATCTTCTCTAAAGGTGATGACTGGTTCTATACACTATTTTACATGCCCCACAAAATTGTTGAACGAATTCGCTTCGTGGGGTGGTAGCTCGATTGCTTTTAAAATATCCATGAGAGCCTCCTGATGAGACACTAATTGTTGAATTAGCTCGCATATGGAGAGCCTAGCCTATGTGGTCCTTAGAATTTGGGTAAGTCTAGTTCAAATCGTGGCCATTGTTCTAGGTGAGGGAAGTTGCGTAGGGTGTTTTTGAGCCTGTGACGGTGATGGAACCTCTCTTGTGGATACCGCGGGAGTAGCTCCTAGGTACTTCTTGTTCCTAGTCACTATGCTTATCATCCCCACATATCCTTGCATAGGGAAATTCTGTTGCACCTCATTGACTTGAAGGGGTTTTTTCGATGCCTCATGGGTAGGCAAGGGGTCTTTGAATACTCCCATATGTTGATTATTTGGTGCTATGGGGTTGTCCATCACCAATGTCTTATTGTCAATGAGATCTTGTATCAAGCCTTTGAACTTCCAGCATGCATTAAGATCATGTCCTTTGTGCCTGTGGAACCTATAGTACAAGTCTTCTCTATACCCTTTAGGCTTCGGTGCATTGGTATCTATAGTTTGAATCTCTAGAAGGTTGATCAAATTCGCCACTGACAAGTGGTCAAACAAAGAGTCCTTAGACTCTATATAAGGAGTAAACTATCACCTAGGGCGACGCTGCTGATTTTGCTCCTGCCTTTGATTTTCTCTCTCATAGTTTTTGGGAGGGACCGCCTAATAATTAGACTTTTGAGGCTGCGTTGCTTGTGCAGGCTTGGTTACATTGATGGCAACTTGATTAACTACAACAGGTTTTGGTTGCATGGTCCCTGGTTTAGTGTTCTTTGTCCATTCTTTCTTCTTAGGTTTGGCGATCTCGCCATCCTATATCTTAATCTCCTCAACAAATCTAGATTGTGCCAGTCCTCTAAACTGGCATATTGATGCAGCTACAATAGCACGAAGATTGATCTCAAACATATTTTCAAGAACATTTGGGTCAGATCTGACATGGGAGAAAGGTAAGGCAACTTCGCAAGCAACGTCCTCCACCAGTTCCCGTATGCCACCATGGTCTTTTCCTCATACTACTTGAGGCTAGCTAGGTCACTCAATGATGCCTTTTTCTTAGTGTTGAAGGTGAAGCATTCGAGGAATGTGTCCACTACCTGATCCAAATTAGTGATGCTATGTTTCGGTAATTGGGTGAACCAATCCGTGGCAGGGCCTACGAATGTGGTTATAAATGTTCTTAATAACAAAGCATCGTTGTCTTGAATACCAAAGCACTGGCTTAAGAACCTGGTCACATGCTCTTGGGCGTCCTCCTCCCCTCTAAAGAGTGCCAACTGGGGAAGTTTAAAGTGTTCTAGGTATGGAGGTATCGGCACCGATGGATGCACAGGATGGCTATGAAGTTGGAACAAAGTGGGCTTTTGGGGCCCAGAAGTCTTGATCTCCATAGACTCTAAGCACTTTAACAATGCTTTATATGCATCAGAGGATTTAATTTTGTCCTCCTTAGTTTGCTCCCATTGGGGGTTGCAGGGAGCCTGAGGCCTATTGAGAAGTAGCTGGGTAGCACCCCTTCTACCTTGATAGAGCGTTTTAGCCCTCTCTTCTACTTGTTCATATTCCTCATAAGCTTCCTAAGGAGTGGTTGGCCGAGTCCTATTCACATGGGTAGGTGCCCGCGGAGGGTGCCCATCATTGTTTCGGGGAGTGGCCTCCCGCTCAATTCTATGAGGTCTCGGAGGAAAGACTTGATAAGGTCGCGTGGACCTCTCTCATACCAAAGGGTTATGCCTCTCATACACATCTACTTTGTGCATGCGAGGGTTTGTAACCTTCACAGGCACATGGTTATGAAGCAATTCAGCTGTCTGACGTTGAATGTGCTCTTTGTTAAGCCGACAAATATGCTCTAACTATTCTTGATCTTGCATAAGCTGCATGATTTGCGCTTGGCAGGCGGCTTGTTTGGCAAACTCCAAGTCACTTTGTTCCACCGTCTCTTGTTTAGGAAGCCTAGATGCCTCTCCTATATGTCTACCTCGGTCGTGGTGATCCAAGACCTCTATGGGCTGCTTCCCTCTATCAAGGTTGGCTACATTAACTTGAGGTTGTAGCCTCGATGGGTGATCTTGATACAGGGCAGGCACAGAGGTACATCACTCCTATGCTATGTACTGCTCTTGAGGAATGTGGTAATCTTCCTCATCCTCTCTTTCATATGCATAAAAGGTGCAGGCATAATTGTCTTACCCTACCTGGAAAGCTTGATACTCTGGACACTGTCTAGTGTTTCTAACAGCAATTCGAGGTAGAGGAGGGAGGACGAAATCCTATGGCCCCTCCGTCTAGACCCTCTGTTTCTCTAGCACTTCATCACTAGGCCACCCATAATGGGTTTCTAAGGGAGGTCTCCTATATACATTAAGTGCTATGTATAGGTTCTCTTCTTGGAAGGACCTATGTTGAGTAGGGATACCCCTCAAAGAGGTGCCTCTATAGTATTATTCTATTATGGCATGATTTGGACTCTCTTGTGGGTTAGGCCACCAAGGTGGGATGACCAGGTCCTCAAGACTATATCGGAGGCGACTTGTCCCCCTTGGTGCACTTTCTGGAGCCCTTGCCCGTGATCAGGCTTGGCTACGAGTGAACACCATGGTGATGTGCTCCTAAAGACGAGTAGATTTTTATCTCTTTTAGGGTTTTTTATGCTACACTTAACATAAAGGAAACACACAATCAATGCAGTGGTTATCTTGTTTAAATATTTAAAAGTGTGCCTTAAAATCTGGTTTGAGTGTGTTTTGATGTTGTTTTGAAAGCTTTGTGAAAGAATTTTTAAATGCAAAAATGAGGGCTCTTATGACTCCCAAAAATGGTCACCCCTTTGATATACCGTTTCCAGACCGATATACCAACCTCTCTATATACCCGCCCTTACGTGAGGGAAACTATTGGTACGTGAGAGCAGATGGTACGTGGCACATAGGTGATACTGAAGGGGGATCACTCTGTTTATGACATCTACCATAGAAGACTTATCCTCATGCATTGGGAATCACCCTCGCTACACTTGGTCAGCTTTCATCAGGATTTACGTCTAGCAACAGTCACGATCGGGGTAATGAATGCAATATCTCAAGCCAAAGTGATAATGGGATCCACCTTTGGTCTTGCTCAAGGGTTGGGGTTTTATGACCAACGCCTTTTTGTTTTAGTTACCACGTGGTGTGTGGGGTTCCTTTTAATTTTCATAAATGAAGCACGCAAGCATTCAAACTCTCCTATGCAAGCAAATAACCAAAGACATAAAGCAAAGAATTGACAAAAGGTGTTTAAGACCTCTACCTCTTCTCTGCCCAAGTCAGATGTATCTGAATGTCTACTCTGAAATAGTCCAATTTTGGAAAGCTTGGTACCTGTAATCAAAATAACAAGCAACTTTAATCAAAAATTTAATCTTAAAATCAAGGGACAGAGGTCCCACCATGATCGCCACTGAAAGCACAAGGATATGGAAACAAAAAGGAATATGCCACAAGAAAAGAACAAGAAAGAACATATACAAATTGACACAAGATAAAATCAATACAAAATATGGTAATGTCTTTATTGATATGCTCTATAAATTGTGTTACAATACGTCTCCTTCCTTTTTAATGGATAAGAGCATCAAATGTCTTTCTCGTCACAACATCCAAAGCTAACAATCCTTCTTTCGTGTGCCCACATGTAAGATGGGCGGACCAAAACATCACCGCCACTATTGTATGTGATTCCTTGATCTTTCTTTCTCCTCTGCTATCAGAAACCTACATTCAAAGAAATAGAAAATATTAGTAATACCTGCAGATAGAATGAAACATGTATTTCCCAAAGCCTATTGTTAGTGTATGCATGAAAATAATAAAACAATTATCATATAACCTCTGATTGACCTAAAAATTTGACAGAAGCATAAAAATATCATTAGAATACCATTGCAAAAATAACATTCTAGAAATTCCTCACATATTTGTATTCGCTCCAGGGTGGGACGAATAGGACTGTGACAATTTGCCAGAAAGGACCCTGTTCAATTTCCTGCTTAGGAAGATCCAAAATACCTGCAAAGTTAGTTTTAGCTAACTGGAGGTTTTTTGGGAAGACCCAGATGATCATATTTCTTCAATTTTCCCTCTAGCACCCATATTTTGAAGATGGCATCTACAACTTAGTGAAAGCGGGAAATAACAATAACCTGGTCAAAACTACTCAGAATGAAGTGAAATTTGAACTGTAACCTATTTAACCTATTTAGAATTAGATGCAAAATAAAAAACAAAGAAATCTATCACATATTTCTAATCATCCCGGGGTGGGGCGAATAGCACTGTGATAGTTTGGGGAGTGCTCGGGGGCAGGACGCCCACCGTTTGAGGCACTGTTTTGGCACCAATCCACTTGCGATGGGTCCAAAACTGATTATGGGGGCTTGTAAAAAAAAATTGTGGATAATTATGGCCAAAAATTGGGTTTTGTATCCGGATTTGTGCTTCCAATAGTCACCCAATAACCTCCCTTTGGAATGAGATATTAAGGATGTAAAAGCACAAATCGCAGGTAGGTAAATTGGCAGCACTTTGTTGCTCAAATTCTCCTTCTCTATATATTCTTTGGGTGATAAACTCACCAATTTATAGACCTTAGGGTCTCCTTGTTTGAATTGCGCATGCGAGGGCGCCACTTGAGTTAACTGTCCTATTTTCATAGAAAAGATAACTCCTTGATTAAAAAGCTTCTTGCATGAGGTTTCTAAAATAAAGACACTCATCACTGAAGTCTCTCTTCTTGAATAAAATCTATTCCTCGCAATTGCATGGCTTGAAGCCTCAGTTAACTGGTGGAGTTACGAAGGTTTGAATTTTTGCCAGTAAAACTTTCTATTCACCTCACCATGGGGTGAATGCTGCTATTCGTCTCTGGGTGGGATGATTTCTAGTTAGTATTCATCCCGGGGTGGGATGAGCAGAGAGCAAGGTGTTAAAAATGTGCCAAATTGACCTTTGACCTCTAAAACTGCTTTTGGAAGTGGTTAGGACCACTGTTTAACCTTTGGGGGCTGCCCTAGGGACTGTTTGTGTCAATGCGATCAGCGCTTGCTGTCACGTAATCAAATTGGTGTTGTTTTTATGTATACATATGCATGGGAAGATTTTTTAAAATAAAAACTATGAAGATAGAGATAAAAAAATCTAGCCATGAGATAAACTTCAAGAGAAAGAAGGGAAATCATACAATAATAGTAGCTAGATAATATCAAGGATATTCCTCTCTAAAATAAAAGACAATGAAAACCTATCTCCAGTCTCATTTGGCATATTTAGAAGGAATAAAAGGTGCAAAAGAAAATACAGATAGAATTCCTAAAACAAATATAGCAAAATAGGTCAAGTTTATTCTAGGTAAATCATCTTTATTTTTTACAAGGAGTATAGAACCCTCTCCAAGTAATAAGAGTGAAAGGGATGAAGATGTTATCCCTTGCACTTTAAGGTTTCAAGAGCAGCATAATAAAGAAATGATGATGGTCGAAACCCATAACAATTTATATTTTTTAGAGCAGAATAAGAAGGTAATTGCTACAAAATAGCATCTTTGCACTTTAGGGTTTCTAGCATATCATAAAGAAGAAAGTGGTTTTGAGGTTATTCCTTGCACTTCAGTTCCTTTAGAACAATTCAAAGGTAAATATGACAAGTCTTATTATGAGCAGTGTGAGAAGATTGAAGAGATTGATGAAGATGAAAGTATTGCCAAGAACAAAAAAAGAGAGGAAGATCCAAGAAGAAAAAGCAAAGAGAAAAAGAAACCTGGAGGGATATTGATATGGGAAAATAAAAATAAATATCACAAGTGCTAACAAGAAGTGTGGTTAAACTCGCAAATAAATTAAAAAATAACAACGAAAATAATATTTTGGAATATTGTGGGAATGAATAATAACCTCAAAAAAATGTATTAATAAATTGTGAGGCTGTTATAGATAAGATATTTATAGATATAGAGGTTGAGAAACAAATATTTTAGCTATTTGTAATGTTGAATTTCTTCTTGATATGATTTAAATTATGAAAGGCATCTAATATAAAAGGAGTTCATTGTGGAAACTTAGCAGTTTAAGGAAGATGAGGAATAGCTTTGATATAAAGGTAAAGTTGGATATGCTTTAACTAACTTGTTAGAAATATAATGAGAGCAATGCAATATTTTTCTTTTGTAATGAGAGTGGCCCTCGGTAGAAGCCACACAGCTTATTAAAAAATAATAATAGAGGAAGCAAAATCAATTCCATTAATAAAATTGGTCATATATAATCTCATTCATTAATACCATTGTATTAAAAACTAAAATAAATATTAAAAATAGTGGAGTCAAAATCCAAATATGAAATTAATAAAGCGTTAAGGATATTATATTTCTGTAATATGACACCCTTTCATCATGTCATATCTTCATATTTCTATGGTTGGTCAACGCAATTTTTAATTTTGAGAAGGGATACAACAATATGTCTTATGAAAATAATATATCTTTATATTTTTATGGTTGGTAAATACAATTTTAAATATTGAAAAGGGATACAACAATATATTTTATGAAAGCTTCAAGAATTTTGGTACTAAGAAATAAAAATGTACAAATAGTTGACTATTTTCACCCTATTATAGATTCTTGAAAGAGGATGTGATATTGTTAGTGTTGGTTGACACAAAATAATTAGAAAAAATTGAGTAAATTCTCTTTCTTGTTGTATTCAATTTTGATATTAAAATTGATGATATTTAATCTCATTCATTTATCCTATTATATTAAAAATAGAATTAAATATTGAAAATAGTGTGGAGTCACAATACAAAGATGAAATTAATAGTTGTAGACACCAAAATAGCACCAATCCGATTATGTGACAACAAGCATCGATCGCATTGACACAAACAGCCCCTAGGGCAGCCCCCAGAGGTTAAACAGTGGTCCTAACCACTCCCAACAGTAGTTTGGAAGGTCAAGAGTCAATTTGGCACCTTTTGGCACTTTTCTCCCTACTCGCCCCACCTTGGGATGAATACAAACTGGTATTCACCCCACCCAGGGATGAATAGCAGCATTCACCCCAAGGGTGAGGCGAATAGCGAGTTTGACTGGCAAAAAGTCAAACCTCGATAGGTCCGCCAATTAACCGCAACTTTAGGACATGCAATTGCGAGGAATGGCTTCAAATCAAGAAGAGAGACTTCAGTCATGCATGTCTTTATTTTAGAGACCTCATGCAAGGAGACTCTAAATCAGGGAATAATATTTTCTCTCAAAATAGGACAATCAACTCAAGTGGCACCCTCGCATGCGCATTCAAAACAAAGAGACCCTAGGTCTATAAATTGGTGAGTCTTCTCACCCAAAAAGAAGATATAGAGAGGATATTTTGGAGCAATGAAGTGCTGCTAAAATATATCCTCACCCATTGTTTGTGCTTTCACATCCTTGATCTCTCTTTTGGAGGGAGGTTATTGGGTGATCATTGGAGGCGCATTCTAGACCCAAACCCGAAAATTTGGCCACAATATTCCACAAAATTTGTTGAAAACACCCCATAAGAATTTTTGGACCCATCCCAAGTGGATTGGTGCCGAAACAGAGTCCCAAACGATGGGCGTCCTGCCCTCGGGCGCCCCCCAAGCTATCGTAGCCCTAATCGCCCCACCCCGGAGTGATTAGAAATCTGTGATATATTTCTCTAATTTTTCTTTTGCATATTATTCTAGGTTATTTAAATAGGCTGTAGTTTAAATTTCACTTCATTCTGAGCATTTTTGACCAGGTTTTTATCATTTCCCGCCTTTACTAACTTGCAGATGGCACCATAAAAATTTGGGTGATAGAGGCCAAATTGGAGAAATCTGACCTTCTGGGTCTTCCCAAAACACCCCCAATTAGCTAACCCCAACTTTGTAGGTCATTTGGAGCTTCCTGGATAGGACATTGAAGAGGGTGCTTTCTGATAATTTATTGCAGGTCTATTCGTCCCACCCTGGAGCGAATACAAATATGTGAGGAATTTCTAGACTGTTCCTTTTGCAGTGGCCTCTTGGTAACATATTCATGCTTCTTTTAAATTTTTAGGTCGATCTGAGGTCATTTGGTTATCGTTTTAATATTTTCATGCATACACTAACAGTAGGCCTTGGGAAATACATGTTCTATTCTGTCTGCAGGTGCTACTGATATTTTCTGTTTCCTTGAATGCAGGTTTCTGACATCAGAGGAGTAGTGAGGAACCAAAATTCATATACACAAGTGGCGGTGACATTTTGGTCCGCCCATATTACATGTGGGCACGCGGAAGAAGGATTGCTATCCATGGATGTGATAAGAAACATATTTAACGCTCCTATCCCCTAAAAGGGAAGGAGACGTATTGTAACACGACTTTAAAAGCATATCAATAAAGAGGACCCTATTCCATATTGCTTTTATCTTGTGTTGATTCGCTTATGTTCTTTCCTTTCATGCATTTTTCAATACATAGGCTTTTGGCGTTAAGTTTGGTTTTAGACGCATCGTACTTGGCATTTTCCTTTTTGTTTTCGTATCCTCGTGCTTTCAGTGGTGATCATGGTGGGACCTCTGTCCCTTGATTTTTAAGATTAAATTTCTGATCAAAGTTGCTTGTTTTTGCTTACAGGTACCAAGTTTTCAAACCCTGGACTGTTGTTCGTTTCAGTCTGTGACGAGTGCAGAGCTAGAATTCGTCTCATCTAGGGATGAATAGGAATTCGTCTCACCCTGGAATGAATACAGATCTGTTATTCATCTCACCCCGGGATGAATAGCTCCTTGTGCAATTTTAGGGCAGAAATTCAGAGACATCCGATTTGGGCAGAGAAGAGGTAGGGGTCCTAAACACCTTCTGTCAATTTTTGCTTTCTGTTCTCTGGTTATTTGCTTGCATAGGAGAGTTTGAATGCTTGTTTGCTTCATTTATGCAACTTAAAAATAACCCCACACACCACGTGGCAAGTTAAAACAACAAGGAGTTGGTCGTAAAACCCCAACCCTTGAGCAAGACCAACGGTGGATTTCATCACCACCTTGGCTTGAGATACTGCATACATAACCCCGATCGTGACTGTTGCTAGACATAAATCCTAATGAAATCTGACCAAGTGTAGTTGGGGTGATTCCCAGTGCATGAGGATAAGTCTTCTATGGTAGGTGTCATAAACAGAGTGATTCCCCTTCCATACCACCTATGTTCCATGTACCATCTGCTCTCACGTACCAATAGTTTCCCTCACGTAAGGGCGGGTATATAGAGAGGTTGGTATATCGGCCTGGCAATGGTATATCGAAGGGGCGACCATTTTTGGGAGTCATAAGAGCCATCATACTGCATTTAAACATTCTTTCCAAAAGCTTTCAAAACGAACATTAAAAACACACTGAACCAGGTTTAGGGCACACTTTTAATCTTTAAACGAGATAATCATTGTTTTGTGTGTGTGATATTTCCTGTTTAGTGTAGCATAAGAAATCCTAAAAGAAGATAAAAATCTACGCATCTTTAGGTAAGCATCACCATGGTGTACACTCGTAGCCGAGCCCAATCACGGGCAAGCACTGCAGAAAGTGTACAAAGGGGGACAAGTCACCTCCGATATAGTCCTGAGGACTTGGTCATCCCGCCTTGGTGGCCTGACACACAAGATAGTCCACATCATGCCATCACAGAATAGGACTATAGAGGCACCTCTTTGAGAGGCACCCCCACTCAGCATAGATCCTTTCAAGAGGAGAACCTACACGTGGCACTCAACATAGACAGGAGGCCTCCCTTAGATGCTCGTTATGAGTGGCCTAGTGATGAAGTGCTAGAGCAACATAGGGTCCATAAGGAGGGGCCACATGATTTTGTCATCCCTCCTCTACCCCGTATTACTGTTAGAAACACTAGACCAAATCCAGAGTATCAGGCTCTCCAGACAGGGCAAGACAATTCTGCCCACACCTTGCATGCATATGAAAGGGAGTACGAGGAAGACCACCATGTTCCTCAAGAGTAGTACACAACATGGGAGCGATGCACCTCCACACCTGCTATGTATCAAGATCACCCATTGAGGCCAGAGCCTCGGGTTAATGCAGCTAACCTCGATAGAGGAAAGCAACCCATAGGGGTCTCGGATCACCATGACCGAGATAGACATGTAGGAGAGGCATCTAGGCTTCCTAAACATGAGATAGTGGAACAAAGTGACTTGGAATTTTCCAGACATGCCACCCACCAAGCACAAATCATGCAGCTCAGGCAAGATCAACAATAGTTAGAGCATCTGTATCACCTTAACAAAGAGCGCATTCAGCGTCAGACAGCCGAATTGCTTCATAACAATGTGCCTGAGAAGGTCCCAACCCCTCACGCACATAAAGTAGAAGTGTATGAGAGGCACAACCCCTTGGTGCGAGACAGGTCTACGTGACCTTATCAAGTATTTCCTCCAAGACCTCCTAGACCTGAGTGGGAGGCCACTCCCAGAAACAATGATGGGCACCCTCCACGGGCACCCACCCATGTGTATAGGTCTCAGCCAGGCACTCCTCAAGAAGCCTATGAGGAGTATGAACAAGAAGAAGAGCGGGCTGAAATGCCCTACCAAGGCAGAGGGGGTGCTATCCAGCTACCCCTCCATAGGCCTCAAGTTCCCCGCAACCCACAATGGGAGAAAACTAAGGAGGAAGAAATTAAATCCTCTGATGCATATAAAGCATTGTTAGAGCGCTTAGAGTCTATGGAGACCAAGACTTCTGGGCCCCAAAAGCCTACTTTATGCCAACTCCGTAGTCATCCTGTGCATCCATCAGTGCCGGCACCTCCATACCCTGAACACTTTAAACTGCCCTAGTTGGCACTCTTTAGAGGGGAGGAGGATGCCCAAGAGCACGTGACTAGATTCTTGAGCCAGTGCTTTGGCATTCAGGATAATGATGCTTTGTTACTAAGAACATTTATAACCACATTCACAAGCCCTACCTCAGATTGGTTCACTCAATTACCAAAACATAGCATCAGTAACTTGGATCAGCTAGTGGACGCATTCCTCGAATGCTTCACCTTCAACACCAAGAAAAAGGCGTCACTAAGCGACCTAGCTAGCCTCAGGCAGTATGAGGAAGAAACCATGGTGGCATACGGGAACCGGTGGAGGACATTGCTTTCAAAGCTGCCCTACCTCCCTCCCATGTCAGACCTGACCCAAATGTTCTCAAAAAGCTGTTTGAGATCGATCTCCATGCTATTGTAGCTATAGCAATATGCCACTCTTGAGGAAGCTCTGGTGCAAGCTAGAATCATTGAGGAGATCAAGATATAGGATGGTGAGATTTCCAAGCCAAAGAAGAAAGAATGGCTTAAGAATACCAAAATAGGGACCATACAACATAAACCCGCTATGGTCAATCAGGTTGCTATAAACTTCCCTAAGCCTACACAAGCAACACAACCTCAAAAGGCTAACTATCAGGTGGTGCCTCCTAACAACTATGACAGAGAAAACCAGAGGTAGGAACAAAATCAGTAGCGTCACCCTAGGCGACAATTTACTCCTTACATAGAGTCTAGGGACTCCCTGTTTGACCACTTGTCAATGGCAAACTTGATCAACTTGCCAGAGATTCAAACCATAGACCCCAATGCGCCAAAGCCTAAGGGGTACCGGGAGGACTTGTATTGTAGGTTCCATAGGTGGAAGGGACATGATCTCAATGCATGTTGGAAGTTCAAAGGTTTGGTACAAGACCTAATCGACAACAAGACGTTGGCGGTGGACAACCCCGTAGCGCCAAACAACCAACATATGGGAGTCTTCAGAGACCCCTTGCCTACCCATGATGCATAGGAAAAACCCCTTCAAGTCAATGAGGTGCAATAGAATTGCCCCATGCAGGGGTATGTAGGGATGATAAGCATCATGACTAGGAACAGGAGGTATCAAGGAGCTGCTCCTGCGGCGGCCACTAGAGAAGTTCCATCGACATCACAACCTCAACAACACCCTACGCAACCTCCCCCGCCTAGACCAGTGGCCATGATTCAGACTAGACTTACCCAAATTCTAAGGACCACGTCGGCTAGGCTCTCCATATACGAGCTCATTCAACAATCAGCGCCCCATCGAGAAGCTCTAATGGAGATATTAAAAGCCATCGAGCTGCAGCCCCACGAAGCAAACTCTTTCAACAACTTTGTGGGACATGTAAAACAATGTATAGAACCAGTCATCACCTTTAGAGAAGATGAATTGAAATCAGTGACTAGTGATGTGGCGGATCCACCCCTGCACGTTATTGCATGGGTCAACAGGATTCCATATAAGAGGGTGTTGGTGGACACTGGCTCATCCAGTAATATCATCACAACAATAGCATTGAAACATCTAAAGTTGTCGGCATCTCACATCGTGGCCTCCACCTATACACTGCGAGCATTCAATGATGCAATATGCTCGACGGTTGGCACAATTGTCCTACCCATCCAAGTGGGACAAAAGACTATTCATACATTGTGCCACATCTTGGAAGGTGAGATGGCTTATAATATCTTACTGGGCTGGCCTTGGATCAGGGACATGAAGTGTGTCCCTTCAATAGCTCATCAGTGCCTAAAGTATACATTTGAAGGATAGGTGCATGTAGTCCCGATAGACTTAGAGCCCTTCAAGTACTGCAATACGGTGCAGTTCATGCCGCAGTCGACCCTTCCATCAACGCATTTGGATTTTTAGTTGAATCCATCTAACCAGGGTCCGATTCCGCAGGCATCCCCGATGTCGAGTCCATCAAATCCCCAGTCGGGTCCATCTTCCTCATCTGGTCCTTCACCAATGATGCCACCTATGGTGGCCACACCAAAGGACAAGGGAAAGAAACCCCTAGAAGAGGAACCACCCCTAGTCTCAACCATCTCTACCGAAGAGATGCCTAGCCGAATGGAAGTCGAGACGCCTAGTTCACCCCACATGGAGTGGACTCCGGAAGGACTCCCATTCGCTCCCCCTCAACCGCCAACGATCACCGTTGAGATGGCCAACATGGGCCTGGGGGAGTATATAGTGCGAAACATTGTAGCAACACCCACACTTGAGTCCATGCAGGACATGGGGAGACCTCGACTCCCCATCGGCTCTGTGGTTCCTCTAGGCTACCCACCCAATCATACCAACTTTGTTTATGGGGGCCTGGATAATGGCATTGAAACTTGTATGCAAGAAGACGAAGATGAAGAGCCCTTTGCTGAGGACGTCAACTATTTGTCCAACCCAGACTTTGCATTGAGATATCTTGGCCAATGCAATTGGCATGGATATGGGTTGGGCAGGTATGAGCAAGGAGTGCGTGTTCTTTGCCAACCGAGATACCAAATGTCGTATGACAAGTCAGGAGTAGGGTTCAACCACCCCCTGCCCCTAGACATCTTGGTAGAGAACATGCAAGGCCTAGGGATAGGCAACAAGGATGGGTTGGCATTAGATCCATATGCCAATCCTAACACAACATATACATTGGGAGATTATCTCCCATTGCTAACAACCAACCTTGTTGACCATAACAACCCTTTCCCTTCGATCAAAAATGGAGAAAGTTTGAGGACTCACCTACAAGAGGGATATGGACAAGACCAAGAAGGGTCTTTAGAAGATGAGTCGAAGTATGAGGTAGCACCTTGGGATCCTTTCGAGTCTGATAGCAATCATTCACAAGTATATCCCATGGATGATGATCAGGAGAGCTTCCTGACAATGTTCCCTTTGGATGCTCCAATTGAGCATATGCCACCTCAAGAGAATCAGGTCCCCCGTAGAGAGCGGAACAACCTCGATGGGACCACATTAATTTGCTCGAGCAAGATGAGCCTCATATGTCACAAATAGCTATTGGAGCCAACGAAGGCCTTTGGATCTCCGACAGTGATTATGAAGATGAAACTGAGATGGCTTATCTCAATCATATGCGACAACAACAATATCCCTTGGACATAGATGACATGTTTGAATAGTTACACATAGGGCCAAGGCATAGGTGGCACCTAAACCAGGCATAGTTATAGCAATTACTGCACCCGCCACTCTAGGCATACAGAGAGCACCTTCCGCCTGGAGACCCTATAAAACCATCAGTGTCTAGGGCAGACCCTATCCTTTTATCCATGCATAGGGCTGATCCATTTGTGCCAGTACCCACAGAGCCAGATCCGGAGCACAAAGATCATCTAGGATGTTCGAGTAATCACACCCATGGTAATGGAGACCATAATCATTTCATCAACATGATCTCCATTGACTTAACCGCCCCCATCCATGATCCAACCGACCCGACATGGTCATTGCATCTAGACCTAGATGCTATAGACTGGGAGCACGCTGACACACCACCATCCCCATCAAAGTACTGGCCTTGCGGTGGGATGTTCCATTTCACCCCAGGATAGACTCAGGATGTCTTCCATGCTGAAGAGGAACCTGATGTTCCGAATGATGATCTAAATTCAGCAAACGATATCCACTTGATCCCAACTCCACACCAGTTGGAGGATGGGTCCCACATGTCGATCGAGGAGATGACTGACGTAGACATCGGCTCAGATCCAGTGAATTTGCAAATCATCAAGCTAGGGGTAAGTCTATCCCTCGAAGAGCAAGCCGACTACATTGCCCTTCTCAAAGAGAAGAAGGAGGTTTTTGCATGGTCATACAAAGACATGCCGGGACTAGACCCATAGCTAGTCATGCATAATCTAATACTTGATCCGACAATCAAGCCAGTAAAGCAAAAACTACGTAAGATGCACCCAACAGTAGCCTTAATGGTCAAATATGAGCTACAAAAGTTGTTGGATGCATAGTTTGTCATCTGCATGGATTACCCACCATGGTTGTCTAACATGGTGCCCATCAAAAATCTCGATGGGAGGATTCACATATGCATCAATTTTTGAGATCTAAACAAAGTGAGTCCTAAGGATGATTTTCCCTTGCCGAGCATCGACGCATTGGTAGATGCTACAACGGGCCATGAAATGCTTTCCCTCATGGATGGTTTCTCGAGATATAATCAAATTCGTATCAATCCCGAGGACCAACTAAAAATGGCGTTCACAACGCCTTGGGGGACATTTTGTTATAAGGTCATGCCCTTTGGCCTTAAAAATGCTGGCGCCACCTACCAACGTGCCATGACGTACATCTTCCATGATTACATGCACAAAACTTTGGAAGATTACATGGATGATTTGTTGGCCAAATCTCTTTTGCATCCTAGATCATCTCGATGACTTAAGCAAGATCCTCGATCACCTCATAGAACATAAAGTCAGACTAAACCCCAAGAAGTGCGTATTTGGCATCACATCTAGAAAGCTCTTGGGTTACATAGTCTCCAAATGAGGAATCGAGGTAGACCCACACAAAGTCAAGGCAATCCTTGAAATGCTTCCCCCAACTACCATCAAGCAGCTCAGAAGTCTATAGGGAAAGGTCACGTCAATCAAGCGCTTCATAGCACAACTATCTGACAAGTGCCGACCCATGAATAAATTATTGCACAAGGGGGTAACATTTCACTGGGATGACGAGTGCCAATCAACCTTTGATGACATTAAACAATACTTGGCTTCACCACCAGTATTGGCACCACCTAGACCAGGAGTGTCATTCTACTTATACATCTCAGCTACTGAGGTGGCACTGGGCGCCATGCTATCCCAAAAAAATGAACTACACAAAGAATAGGCTACTTATTATCTTAGCCGCACCCTGGTCGGTTATGAACTTAACTATGCATACGTTGAGAAGCTCTGCTTGGCAGTGGTGTTTGCTACCAAAAAGCTATGCCACTACATGCTCAGCAATACGACGTATGTTGTGTCTAAGGAGAATCCATTGCGATACATGATGAGTCGTACTTATCATAGTAGCCGCACGACGAAATGGATCATGTTGTTGATGGAGTTTGACATAGAATTCATTGGACAAAAATCCATAAAAGGTCAAGTCATCGCCGATCAACTGGCAGAGGCTCCTCTTGAAGATGATCAGCCTCTGACCATAGAACTACCTGATGATGGGGTCTTCCATGTTTCAGAATCACCAGATTCTGATGAGCCTGAGTCACAGGCTGACATGACCCTCTTCTTCGATGGTTCTAAATGTGAGCAAGGAGGTGGCACGGGAATTGTATTCTTCACTCCACAAGGGGCTCCAATGCCTCTATCATTTAAATTAGACTTCCCATGCACCAACAACAATGCAGAATATGAAGCCTTGCTCATAGGTCTTCAGACAACAATCACCATGAACATTAAATGTTTAAACATCTTTGGTGATTCGCTGTTAATTGTCAATCAAGTAAAGGGGATATTCCAATGTAAATGCCCAGTTCTACAGGCCTACAAAGCCCTTGTGGACAAATTCCTGGCACAACTTGAATGGTATGACATCGAGGCACTCCCTCGATCATCGAATCATTTTGCGGATACTATGGCCTCCTTGGGGTCACTAATCCCGCAAGACCCTTCTGGTGAAATGACAACCATTCAGGTCAAAACATTATCGCAATCCATGATGGAGCATGCAAGCTCTGACCTAACGCCAGGAATCCACTTGATCCAGATTGAACCATCTCAGGATAGGTTCTCTCAAATCCATGATTGTCTGACTCGAGCCAACTAGGGGTCCTTGTTCTCCCCGACCCCTCTTAATAGCAACACAACGCTATTTTTACAAGTTCTTTCCTGCTCATCTTTTGCTAGGGATGAACTTCAAGAGGGATTGGTCGTTCATACCATCGAGGTTTCTGATCAGCAGGATTGGTACACACCCATAAGGGATTACCTCAAGCTAGGTAACCTCCCACTTGGATTGACACAAGCCACGAAAAGATCATTTAAATAGAAAGCGGCAAAACATGTCTTGTTAGGAGACATTTTGTATCGTCGGAGCTATGAAGGAATCCTCCTCCATTGCTTGGACCAGCAAGAGTCCGCTTGGGCGATCACCCAAGCACACGATGGTACATGTGGTGGCCACTTCAGCGGTATGGCCATCGCAAAGCGCATTCTTCGCATGGGCTATTATTGGCCATATTTAGAGCGAGATTATTGCGCATATGTAAAGAAGTGCATGAAGTGTCAACACCATGCTAATTTGACACACGTACCTTCTCAGGCCTTGCAACCGATCCAATCGACTTGGCCTTTTTTATAGTGGGGCTTTGATCTAATCGAAAAGATCTCCCCTACGTCATCGGGTCATCACACGTTCATCATAACGGCCATAGAGTACTTCACCAAGTGGGTGGAAGCAATTCCGCTAACCTCTATGACTGGAACCCGCATTGCAGAGTTTATTTTGCATAACATCATATGTCATTTTGGTATTCCATCCAAGATCCTTTCGGATAATGGGACGTCATTCAAGAATAAATATGTGCATGCTTTGACAACAAAGTACAAGATTCAGCATAGTTTTTCAACACCCTATTATCCACAGGCAAATGGGCAAGCAGAGGCATCAAACAAAATGCTAGTTGCCATCCTCAAAAAGACCATCATAGATAGTCATAAGGATTGGCACATTCAGATCCCACTTGCCCTATGGGCTTATCGCACTAGCATTCGGACGCCCACTAGGGCAACTCCATTTTTGTTGGTGTATGGCTCCGAGGCTATCATGCCTCTCGAGTTGGAAATCCCTTCCCTACGCATTTCAATGCAAGAGTTCATCGATGATGACACTACGCGGTAGGCCTGGTTAGACCAACTGACGTTGCTCGATGAACGACGCATCAATGCTCTCGAGCATTTGCGTATCTATCAAGAGTGACTTAAGAAAGCATACAACATGAAGGTCCACCTAAGGGACTTTCAGGTTGGTGACTTGGTCTTAAAAGAGAACCAACAAAATTCTAATTTGTCATCCCATCTACGGGACAAGTTCACGGCAAACTGGTTAGGTCCTTATGTGATTGATAGTAGAATAGGACCTGGAACATACCGACTCACCTCTCTTGAAGGAATCAAGGAACTAGAACCCTTGAACATCAGTCATTTGAGGCCATTCCACATCTAGAGAGCCATAGTCCAACCAAAAGCTCCAAGGATTCCCACAATCGCTTGGTCAAACCCAAAATGCCCCAACCAAAACTCAATGATTCTAATCTAAATGCTTGGTCAACCCAAAAATGCTCCAAAGGTATCCATAAACCCTTTGGTCAAACCAAAAGCTCCAAGGATTCCCATAATCGCTTGGTCAACCCCAAAAATGCTCCAAAGGTATCCATAAACCCTTTGGTCAAACACCAAAATCTCCAAGGGTTACCATAACCGCTTGGTCAAAACAAATATTCAAAACAAACAAAAACAATAAAATCATCAAAAATAACAAAAAAATTGCATTTCAATTCCATGCATACTCGTAAAAATCAAAATACAAAAATATAGGTTGCATTAGGCATCACATCCATACATTGCATATTTTCTAGGTCATACAAGTCAAGAGCACCATAGACTGTCATTACTTGGCAATTCCATCATTTTCCACATCAAATCCATTTTATAAACACATACATCTAGAATAACACCATCACCATTTTTTAGCATAGTCAGTTGTCTCCTAATGTATATAGGGTTTTCGTCATTCAGTTGTCTTTAAATTGCTAGCCAAAAAACTGTACAAAGTTAAACAGATTTTACAAGGGAAAGTTTTACTTGGATCACGCCTCGTTATGTAACATCCTTACACAAGTTAAAACACATAAAATAATTCCTAAGTTGTGTGAACGCAAGAGAAACCTACAAAGCAGTCTAGGGTACCATAGGTGAAAGATTAGTCTGTTCATCCCCCTGTGCGAATGGTTCAAGAGTGCTAGAGAATTGACAAAAGGACAAGCTCTTCCCCATCAATTCCCCCTAATAAACAGTGGTTTTCACCACTACTCGCAAAAATCCCAATCACCATTGGTCCCTAAAGTTGTAAGGATTCGTACTACACGTCCTTGCCAAGGATGGGTAGTCATCCCCAAGGCCTCAAAGGATCGATGCCATTCAAAAAAAAAATTCCCACAAGCCATTATCATGACCATCTCCAATCACCTTTGGTCTCAAAGTTGTAAGGATTCATACTACACATCCCTGAACAGGATGGGTAGTCATCCCCAAGGCCTAAAAGATCAATGCCCTTACTTCATAATCTCCCTAATCCCCTTTGGTTCCCAAAGTCATAAGGATTCGTACTACACGTCCCTGAACAGGATGGGTAGTCATCCCCAAGGCCTAAAAGGATCAATGTCATTCATAAGCCACAAACCTACAAGCTCAACCTTACAAAGCTCAAAATCCAAAATCACATAACAGTGGTTATCACCACTATTCAAAATCCTTGCTCAAAAAGAAAAACAAGAAGAAAAATAAACAGTGATTTTCATCACTATGTATACGAGCAAGTATCCTAAACCATTGAGCAAATAAAAATCCTGAACTTGAATCCCTAGAATTCTCAGCATTCGAAAACCATCTAGGTGATCCTCATTACGGGTTTGGTGGACAGCCTACCTAGCAATGGCGGTATCCTAAATGCATGACGATATGTCTATCACATTAGCTTTGCATGTGAGCAGACCAATGTTTGCATGTGGATGAGCTAGCTTATGGTGCCTTAGATTGTCCCATGGATTAATCTTACTAAATACAACAACGGAGTTAGTGGAGCTAATTAGGTGATCCTCAATACAGGTTTGGTTGATAGCCTATCTGGCACTAGCGGTATCCTGACAAATACCACATAAACAAACTCAATTGCACACACAAGGATGTGAAATAACTTGGTTAAACTCAAGTCAGATTTATACCTTGTTCAAAAGTCTTGTAAGATAAATGTACAGTTTTGGCTAGTTAGTTAAAATATCTGAATCTCAGAAAAGCTTAACTACATTTTAAAAACAACTGGAACATTTCATTACATACATCACCATCAAAAAATATGCAAAATACAAAAACAAAGTTATCACATGCAAAGTCATTCCACAAAGTCATCCCATAAGTACAGCAAGCCAGTAAATCTTGTACAGTCTATGGTGCCATCGACAAGTTATCAACAACTCATTTCATTCATTCCATATGCATACATCATATAATTAGAAACATCGCATTCATAATAGCATATGCATACATCAATGTAAATACATGTGCATAAAAACAAACCATGAAAAGTGCATAAACACCAAAAAAAGAGTCATCTGTATATATATCATCAAAAATGCCTGTAGGCTACAATGAACCGGTCCTCTGACCTCGCAACAAAAGGCAAAAACTCAAAAACCCCCAAGCCTAGGGCGTCGGCCACCATGATCATGTAGGATCGGTGCGACGGGAACTACCCCCCATGGTGTGGGTCCTATGGGACCCCTCAGGGTGACTGCTGCTAGCCCCCACATCACGCCTACTAGCACCTCCCTCCTCCAGTCACCTACGTTGAGAGGATGTTGATTGCTCAGTATCGCTCCCTCTCAAGCAGTGCGATGATCCACCATCACTAAACGTAGGGACCCACCCATCGAGGTGACTAATCTCTACCTCCAACTCCAATCGATACCACACCGAGTCCATCTCTCATTGATGATACATAGCCAAAGTATCGTTGCACTATGCTAACTGCATCCGTAGGAGATCCCTCTCCTGCATAGCATCGGTATCCCCATCCTACCGATGGTACGTAGCCCATGCATTCTCCCGCTCCGCTAGCTACGTTCGTAGGAGATCCCTCTCCCGTAGCGCATCCTCGAGCTCCTCATCCCACCTCCGAAGTAACCCCACCAATCATGCATTCTCAGCATGCAACCCTGCCTCCGTGTCCTCCGAGACTGCCTGAGGCATCTGACATCTCTGGAAGATAGCTCGCTCCGGCTCCCACTACTTCGGGACGTCCTGCATCTCCGGCTGATCCAACACCCCAAAATCCCCCCCAAAATCATCCACCTCTACCATGTCCGCATCATCCATCGGAACCCCCAGCCCTCTCCTGGTGCCTCTGCACCCTCATCACCTACTGTTGCCGCCTCTGCACCCCCTAGAGGCCCCTCGCCTCACCATCATCATAAATTCCACCACTGCTCATACTCAATCATCACCCCGACATCGTCCACATCTAGGATGTCAATCTTTGTATCTACATCCTCACCCAATGGCGCAATGACTGGCCAAGCTAGAGTCCTCTCGTCTCCCTGATGTCGATAGACCACGGGCTCACCAGGAAACCCCTGGTGCACCTTGAACTATCATGTAACTCGACCATATGGGAAACACTCCTGCTCAGTCCCGTGATGCCCAATCAGCCACCACCCCCTTCTGTACCCATCGAAGCCACTCTCCAGCCTTAGGCCAGACGCTCGATAGGGGCGCCAGAACACCTCCCCTAGAGCAAGCCGAGCGAAGGCATCGACATAGTGCCCTACGACACCTACCCATCATCGACTCTATCCTTGCTCCTCCGACCACCGCCATAGTGCCCCGTAACCAATCTCTCGGTCTACCATCTCTACCCGAGTCATCCAGGGTAGCCCCATCGGCCTCTCCACTGCTATGTGCTGCCAAGCCCAACACTACAACAAGTAGCTACAACTAATCCCCTTCCGCCTCCGATAGTGGACCTCGTACAACTCATCATAGAGTTGTGCTAGTAGAGTCTATCCCCATCTCATGATCATAGGTGCATCCGTAGGACACTCCACTAACCGAAACACCACCTCTAGCAAGTTCCATGAGAACCTCACACCCGAAGAGTCAGGGAGAAGCATGTTGGAAATGAGGCCCATCAGTAATGCGTGCCTCACTCCCAACACACCCCTCTCTAGCCACCATCGAACCAATATGCCACCAATCTGGCAGTCACCCTCTGCCCTCTCCACTGGGCTATCCACCCCCATCTCCTCTCCATGTCCAAAGCAACATGTCAACACTATTGTCTGCTGATCCCACGGTATCGTCCTGATCGGCAGTCCGTCTATCAAAATCCAGAGAATCCGATAGACATCCTCCAAAGTAACTGTCATCTCCCCTATTGGGAGATGGAAGGTATTAGTTCAAGGATCCCACAAGTTGATCAGGGCCATCAGATAGGCCCGATCCCCGACCACCGGCTCCAATCGAGTCACCTGCTTGAGCCCAAGGGCATCAAGCCACTCCCAGTTAGTCAAAGTCAGTGCCTCCCATGCTTCAGTGAAAACCATGGGCACACGGTACCGACTCTTCACAACCTGTAAAAGAAAACAAAACAAAAAACATTAAAACTAGGAAAACTATATAGCTAAAAATAGACATATAACGAGAGATAAAATGCACAAAAATACAAAAACATTCAAAACTAAGTTTTTAGTCCTAGGGTTTTTAACTATAAATTAAACAAAATACAAAAATTCAAAATAATTTTTTCTAGGGTTTTTAACTCTAATAAAAAAAAAAAAAATTTTTCAGTTCTAGGGTTTTAACTCTAACTGATAAATTAAAAAAAAAAAAATAAAAAAAACTAATTTGTCAGTCTAGGGTTTTTAACTCTAACTGATAAATTAAAAAAAATTAAAACAAAATAATTGTTTGTCAGTCTAGGGTTTTTAACTCTAACTGATAAATTAAAAACAAAAAAATTAAAACAAAATAAAATTTTGTCAGTTCTAGGGTTTTTAACTCTAACTGATAAATTAAAAACAAACAAAAAAATTCAAAAAATAATTTCTCAGACCTAGGGTTTTTAACTCTAAACTGGTAAATTAAAAACACAAAAACAAACACAATCTACAAATAACTAGGGTTGAGCTACGTTTTTACAGCTCAGTTTACCCTACGTTTCTAACCTAAGTTTTGATCTTTGTTCAATTCAGGTTAAGTGAAGTTTTTAAGTTATAAACTAAGTTTTTTAGCTCAGTTTTAAACTAACTTTTGATCTTTGTTTAACTAGGGTTAAACTAAGTTTTCAACTAAGTGTTAATTTTGATAGACTAGGGTTTCATTTTTAAATTTGAAAAACAAAAAACAAAAGGACATAAAACAAGTAAATTGCAAATTTTAAAATTGTAACACAACCCAAACAAAATAAAGAGGAAGAGCACTCACTGGTCTCGCTTCGGCTCCATCGCTTGATGATCCGGTCCATGAACTCATGGTGGCAGGAAAATTTTTGCAGTGCTTCGCTTCGCAGAATTGACCTCCTCCTCCTCAGAGCTCCAAATCGCCAGGAAAAACAAATGCAAATGAGCCCAAAACCTAGTTTTGGCCTTTAAATAGGCTTTTTGAGCCTGTAATCGTTCCTCCCTAGGATGAGCGCTCTATTTAGTGCTCGTACCACCCTGGGATGATTACTAAACTGGTATTCATCCCACCCAAGGATGAATACAGAGCAAAAATTTCAAAAATAGCAAAAACTGCACAAAATGCACAAAAACAAGCAAGAAAAGTGTCCGATGAGAGTGCTTTTGCACTTGACATTCCGGGCATGCAAAATAGATGTCGGGGTCACAAATCCTCACTATCCTATTCCCTAAGAAGGCTACCATAGCTGGACCGCTCCATGGGAAGATGAATTTTTGAGAATTTCATCCCCAAACGACGTCACCAAAAGGGTCAAAACCCAACCAAAAATAGCAATAACATTGTCGAATGAAGGTGCCTTTGCGCCTGACATTCTTGGCATCCAAAATAGATGTTGGGGTTACAAATTATCACTATCCTACTCCCTAAGAAGGCTACCATAGCCGGACCGCTCCCCGGGAGGACGAATTCTTGACAATTTCAGCTCCAAAATGCGTCACAAAAAGGGTTAAAACCCACCAAAAATAGGTCAGAATGTTCGGAAACTGCTTAAGCATTCAACGGTAAACAACTGAAGGCACCCTTACCTAAGTCATCTTGGGTCAAGCGACTCGTCGCTTTTCTCATGTCGGTCATTCCCTCATCGATTCGTCGCTTGAGGGGGTAGTCACACTTAGTCACCAATCAACAAAAATATACCCAATCAAGGAAATGACACGCATTCAAAGGATCATTGACAAAGACAATCATGCTCCCGCTTGGGGCAGAAAACAAGCAATAATCACAAGCTGATCAAACACTTGGCATTCATGAATCATGAACTCAAGGTTCCCATAGACAAAAGGTTGCGCCCTTTGCCTATTCATGACTGATCAATGTCCAAGCTCAAGTAACACCTCACCAAAAAAGGTTAACACTTGAATGAAGTTCCTTAGCTCGTCAGAAGCAAGGATTCAAGAATGCGTGCCCTTTCCATACTTGGGGCATCAAGAGTTGGTTAGGTTACTGAGAAACCCTAATCATTAGTGCTTTGGTTATCTATTTTTTCTCAGCGTTGCACCTTGCACAACGCTTCCCAAAAAGGGGCATCTGTAGACACCAAAACAACACCAATCCGATTATGTGACAACAAGCATCGATCGCATTGACACAAACAGCCCCTAGGGCAGCCCCCAGAGGTTAAACAGTGGTCCTAACCACTCCCAACAATAGTTTGGAAGGTCAAGAGTCAATTTGGCACCTTTTGGCACTTTTCTCCCTACTCGCCCCACCCTGGGACGAATACAAACTGGTATTCGCCCCACCCAGGGACGAATAGCAGCATTCGCCCCAGGGTGAGGCGAATAGCAGGTTTGACTGGCAAAAATTCAAACCTCGATAGGTCCGCCAGTTAACTGCAACTTTAGGACATGCAATTGCGAGGAATGGCTTCAAATCAAGAAGAGAGACTTCAGTCATGCATGTCTTTATTTTAGAGACCTCATGCAAGGAGACTCTAAATCAGGGAATAATATTTTCTCTCAAAATAGGACAATCAACTCAAGTGGCGCCCTCGCATGCGCATTCAAAACAAAGAGACCCTAGGTCTATAAATTGGTGAGTCTTCTCACCCAAAAAGAAGATACAGAGAGGAGATTTTGGAGCAACGAAGTGCTGCTAAAATATATCCTCACCCATTGTTTGTGCTTTCACATCCTTGATCTCTCTTTTGGAGGGAGGTTATTGGGTGATCATTGGAGGCGCATTCTAGACCCAAACCCGAACATTTGGCCACAATATTCCACAAAATTTGTCGACAACACCCCATAAGAAGTTTTGGACCCATCCCAAGTGGATTGGTGCCAAAACAGAGTCCCAAACGGTGGGCGTCCTGCCCCTGGGCGCCCCCCAAGCTGTCGCAGCCCTAATCGCCCCACCCCGGAGTGATTAGAAATCTGTGATATATTTCTCTGATTTTTCTTTTGCATCTTATTCTAGGTTATTTAAATAGGTTGTAGTTTAAATTTCACTTCATTCTGAGCATTTTTGACCAGGTTTTTATCATTTCTCGCCTTTACTAACTTGCAGATGGCACCATCAAAATCTGGGTGATAGAGGCCAAATTGGAGAAATATGACCTTCTGGGTCTTCCCAAAACACCCCCAATTAGCTAACCCCAACTTTGCAGGTCATTTGGAGCTTCTTGGATAGGACATTGAAGAGGGTGCTTTCTGACAAGTTATTGTAGGTCTATTCGTCCCACCCCGGAGCGAATACAAATATGTGAGGAATTTCTAGACTGTTCCTTTTGTAGTGGCCTCCTGGTAACATATTCATGCTTCTGTTAAATTTTTAGGTCGATCTGAGGTCATTTGGTTATCGTTTTAATATTTTCATGCATACACTAACAGTAGGCCTTGGGAAATACATGTTCTATTCTGTCTGCAGGTGCTACTAATATTTTCTGTTTCCTTGAACGCAGGTTTCCAACATCAGAGGAGCAGTGAGGAACCAAAATTCATATACACAAGTGGCGGTGACGTTTTGGTCCGCCCATCTTACATGTGGGCACGCGGAAGAAGGATTGCTATCCATGGATGTGATAAGAAACATATTTAACGCTCCTATCCCCTAAAAAGGAAGGAGACGTATTGTAACATGACTTTAAAAGCATATCAATAAAGAGGACCCTATTCCATATTGCTTTTATCTTGTGTCGATTCGCTCATGTTCTTTCCTTTCATGCATTTTTCAATACATAGGCTTTTGGCGTTAAGTTTGGTTTTAGACGCATCGTACTTGGCATTTTCCTTTTTGTTTTCGTATCCTCGTGCTTTCAATAGTGTTAAGGATATTTTATTGCAAACTCTTCCATCATGTCACATATTTATCTTTGTAAGGGTGGTCAATGAAATCTTAAGGAAGTTTGGTACTAAGAAAGAAAAGGTACAAATAGTTGACTATTTTCACCCTATTATAGATTCTAGAAAGAGGATGCAATATTGTTAGTTTTGGTTGACACAAAATAATTAAAAAATATTGAGTAAATTCTCTTGCTTGTTGTATTCAAATAAAATAGTGGACTCTTCACATAATACAAAAAAATCAACATATATTATTTGTGACATCATTAAAAAGTTACTTTATTAAGTGGGAAATATGGCCATGGTTTTATTTGTAGTGTTATAAATTTTATTGCAATAATTGAGGATTCTAGTGAAAAATGTTTAAATTATATTTTTAAACCCATGTACTATGAGTTTTTTAAGATTTCCTTTATAGGGGTTCAAAGGTTACATTCAATCATAACAATAGTAGAGCATAGGTAGAAATATCATAAGCTTATTATAAATAATAATTTTAACCATAAAATGCACTAAAAATAGTATAAGAGAGTTGTATTAATTTTAGATAGAAAAGGGTAAAAGGTAAAAGTAGTTTATAATGTCCACGAGGCCATAGACCATAGCAATGGGCACTTGTTTTACTCGATATATGGTTACCCAACTATACTTCAATTATCGAAGCGTGGTGTACTATTTGAAATGAGTGAGAGCAAAAAACTCAACAACACTTTTGCTCCAACTTAGAATAATGTACATCCTTGACATATTTATATAGCATGACATATCTTAGTTTCATGAGACCCATGGTATTTCACCCCTTGGTGTTTCACCTTCACCTTCGACTATTCATCTTCTCTCATTATCCCATCGGATGTAGCTATTAAGATTCTCTTAACCTCATATGAGGTTAAATAATTATCAATCATTGCTTAACACCAAATAATGTAATATCTAGACTTCCTCCCTTTATTATATTATTTGGTACAACAAATAAAGGTCATTAACCCACTAAATTTCTATGGTGGTGAAATAAAATTATGATCTAAATCTGGCTCTAGATTTTGATCTAGCTTTGGATATTGCTCTAGCTTTGTGTCTAGCTCTATAATCTCCACTACGTATACCTTTCGGTTTATCTTTGTGTATATCTCTAGGTCATTCCCTTCTAGTCACCTCTATACATTGCCTTTAAGTACTTATATTTTGGTTGCCTTTGGATCAACCTCTGGATCTGCCTTTAGGTTATCTCCTCTAGGATATTACCTCATATTTGAAATTATATGTATGATGTTCTCTCGTTGGCTTTGTCACTATAGGATTTTTGAGCTTAAATTAGGTCATGTTATTCTATAAGCTCTATCACTACAGGATCTTTTGAGTATAACCTCGATTATATTCTTTAGTAGGCTCTATCATTATAGCCTATTTTAAGGATAGCCTGGGTTATATTGTGATGCAAATATCATGCATCTCAAGTTTTCCAATATTACATTACTTCATGGAAAAACTATAATCATCACTTTGGTCTCTCTCAACCACCAAAATTGATCTTATTCTTCCCTTAAACATGGGATAAAACATTATTTTATAGAATCCTTTCAACATTTCTTTTAATTTTTCCCATTCTGACACATTCATCCATCCACAATCCATATGTATTTTTTGTTTCCTTTCATATTTATGCCAAATATTTCTTTGACAGTGGATATCTCTTCCACAAATCTCATAAATATACAAATTTCAACACCTAGTTATCACATGTCTACATCATCCACAAGGACTACAATAATTTATTCTACGTTTTTTATTCTCTACACAGGTTTCTCTTTTTACAAATTTGGTATCACCACTTCCTATTAGACCATCATAACCAAGGCCTTCATTATTTGGCCTTACATTTGGAGTTATGGAGTTTCTTATATCTTGCCCATGCCTTTCCAATCATGTGTCATTAAATCCCATTTTTCTCATTAGTTTTAAACCAATCCCTTTAGTATGATTTTCAAAACACCCAATTTCTCCATCATCACTATGGTCTCTAATATTATCATAAAAAATATTCAAATATCCAAAAACACCATCATCATAATGACCTTCAACACAAATAGAACTATCAGTATCATCATTTAAACACCTAAACCCAAATTTTTCATCATCACTCTTTTCTTTAATAATATGATCTTCATCAACATAATCAACAAGATTGAGCAAGAGGCAATGATGCTCATATTTAACACAAAATCTACCATCATCAACAATGTTTAGATCATGAGCAAAAGTTGTACTTTACATAAGGTCACTTCTGTCACAACAAATGTTTTTCAACATAGGCTTGATATTGCTTGTGGTGTAGTAAGGATTTACCATCATGGGGCTATCCTTTACATTTTCCTTTGTTTCCACTTTCTTTCTATACTTGAATATTTCAAGAGTGATTAATGCCATGTATACTGTCCTCACAACATCTATATGGATTTTAACACCATTTTCAAGAAGATCTTCACAAACATTAAAATATTTGAGAATTGTTGGAAACTAGATCCTTAGTGTTCAGAATTATCCATATTTATAAAGGTCTTTACTTTTTATAAAATAAACATCTCTATTCAGTGACACACACTTTTAAACTTCAACTTTCTTCTTTGCTTGTTTACTAACATTTTATTTCTTGATTTGATTACTTCCTTAGCCATGTTTACCTCGTATTATTTTTTAAACTCCCCTTCACAATATGATTCTAATCCCTTTTAAGCAATATAACCTTATTGTTCTTGCCCTTGTTGTTTTTTCCTTTCTTGATATTGTAATTGAAACCATTACCTCCTCTAAGGATGTCTTTGAGACTATTCCCTTTGAGATTGAATTATATCTACAAAATTTGGTGTTATGTCCTTTTTTATAAATATGGAAATAACTTATTTGCTTTTGAGACTACTTTTGCGATGAAATTGAGGTGGAAAAATCTATTTAACCCTTTTGTGGATTATTTTTAGAGATAAGAGCATTATTGGACAACTGATACCTTAATTAAATTTCATGTTTCCTCCTGTTGAAGCATGTTTTCAAATTATTCAAATGATACCCTTCTATTTGACACTTGTAGAGAAGTCACCAAAGTTTAAAATTATTCAAGGAATGCTCGAAATACAATGGAGACTAAGAGCTTGTCATCTACTTTTTCTCCATGGTGTTTAATTGTGTCTTCAATTCCAAAATTTTGCAAATAAATTGTTCAATACTCTCACCATCCTAACCCTTAAACTGTGAAGTTTAGATTAAAGATGAAGGAATATGTATTCATTTCTTCCTTCAAATATAATGAAAAGTACATCCATTGCTTCTTTTAATGTTTTTGCTTCCCTAATATGTGGCTTCATTTCGTATGTCACTTCAAGGTGATGAGCATTAGTGTCTTATTATATCCATAATTAAACATTTTATTAACTATAGTATCCTCAGGTTAAACTACACCATAAATAACTATATCCTAGAGATTTTCAACCACTAGAATTATCCTCAAATTTATCTTCCATGATGCAAAATTTGGACCTTTGAGCCATTTAGATTCTACAAGGAAAAAATTTAGTGTTGACATGATGAAGGTTCCTTATATCTACTAGAATTGTCTCATTTTTTATATACCACTAGTCTTATATATTGATATTTTTTATTTATCCACCCATTTTATATACTTGTCAGAACATGGAAGAATCTAGTCCTCTCGATATATGTGGTTCTACATGGGATAGACCTTAATTTATGTGAAAGAGAGAAATATGTATTACCAAGGTATAAATTGAAAGGTTCCATCTTATCATTGACACCTACTTAAAGAGAAATCCTCATGTGTGGGTGTAACTTCCCTATATAGTTGGAATTTTTAATTTTAGGATTTATGTCTAATAATAATATCGAAAAAGGTAAAAAATTATGTGGAAAGAATCACAAATTATAGTTTACTTATTTCTTCTTGAGTATTTATAGGTTCACAGCCTAAATGTTGTTATGGCAGTGATATTAGGCTATAAACACAATAACTTAAAATGATAGTTTTACCTATAAATGCAACTCAGAGGTATCACCTATACTCAACATTGTGATTGTGCTAAGCACGTGTTTGGATTTATGTACAAAAATGTTTTAACAAATAATTTTGAAACTAAAAATATTCTCTCTCCACCACACTAAAAAATATGCATTATATTTTTTTACTCTTTTACAAAGTACCAACTTTAAATAATATTTTATATGATGCACATTCCTTTGTGTTACTTGAATCCTTAGTCGTAAAGAAATAAAGTAATGACAGCCCCAAAAAATATATATATATTAGTGCATGAATAAAATTGATCTTATTATACATCATAGGTCATCTACTAAAACCATTTAAAATAATGCTAATATTGCTTTTTAAACTTATATCAAGGAAAAAACTTAACTAATTTAAACTCCATGCCATTATCACACTAATAATATTTACTCAAAAATTAAAATGACATAAAAATTACATTAATTTTTTTATTATAATAACTTACCTTATAAGATTTAGGTAATGCCTATAAAATATATTTAATTATTAAAAAAAAAACGTAAAAATACACTTACCTTGAATTTCTTATTATACTAAATATATTTAATTATGAAAAAAAAACATGAAATGCACTTTATTATTAACAAAATTTGAAAATTTTATCCATCTATTTATCCACGGTTTAGCTAGACATGCGCTTATATTTCAATTCTGAAATGATAAATATGTAAAGAAGTTGGAGAGTAAATGGTAGTTAAAACTCTTCAATTAAAATCGAGAGACCCTAGGTTAAAATCTCTCCTTGACCACCCTTAGTGGTAGACTTGTCAAAGTGTGCTAAATGGGATAGGGGAAGGTATGAGATTGAGGATCTGAGAGGAAGCAAATTAGGACAGGTACTAAAAAATAGAGTCACAACGTGTGTTAAATGCAAGAACTTCGTCATAAACAGGATTAGGATGAAAGAAAGAGAGAAAAATAACTGTGTTCTTCGTTCATTGTTGATCTTGGAATCTTCTAATAAGTTCCAGACTTGCAGTCGGAATGAATATGAGTCAATAGGGACGGGGTAGACTTATTATATGATATTGTTGAGAGTGGGACATGGCCACGAAGGATACCCAGTAATGTTTCATGAGCGATGGCATGAGCTTCGTGTTTAAACAAAATTCCACGGGGTCGTTGTGCCCGCTTGCACAGTCATTTAAGACGTGGCAGAGGAGGCTATCGTTGACGGGCAGTAGAGCGTTTTCGGATAGCTTTTAGTAGACACATTTTTTTCACGAAGGTACTGCTCGTGTGCCCCGCATTAAGTTTGACTTGAATAAAAGAAACTGCCTGTAAGCGCCTTGCGAGCCAAGGGTTCAGTTTCTCAATATGCATTGCAAGGCGCCAACCGTTGGAGAAGATGTATAAGGTCAACGGAATGCAGGCCTGTTCTTGATATCTAGGTAGGCGGCAAGTTGGTTTTGAAGATGGCTTTTAAATTCAGACGCAATAACGTGAAATACCTTGGGACTTTCAGGGCAGGCGCTGATTTTTGACACTCAAGCGATTGGAAGCGTAAATCATTTGAACACTCAAGCGATTGGAAGCGTTTAGCAAGACCCGGGACTGGAGAGGGCGACAACCCAAGCTAAGTTTGAAGCCATCATCCAACACCCGTCAGCAACGTGAGCCTATAAAAGACGTACCTTGAGCATCAGATGATTGACATCGAGGAGAAAATCTAGTATTTGAGAAGCGCAACAGTTAGGGCAGATCTTTTTATTCTTGAATTTGTCTGATCAGTGGCATAGCTTAACTCGCTTCAATTTCTTTTAGTTGAAGTGCTTTCCTGCAGTCTGAGCTGAGCAGACTAAGGAAGGCAGGCCCTGGACCTGTATCTAAAGATATGATAAACAGAAGAATCCATATCCGATTCGACGATTATCAAGAGAAGGCGAGAAGTAGCCGGCGTCTAGGAATTCCACCAATGTCAATTCTTGTTCTCTTTCTCGTGGCCACCATCGGTACTTAAATATAACTAGCATTTAAGTACTTCAGCACAACTATAAAATTATAAAATTTGCATGGTGATAAATGTTTTGAAAACTGTCATTTAAATTCCAACTATACAATTATGAATTTTGTAACAAAAATTATTTATTTGTAATGCAACAGCAATATTGTTTAATTTTAATAGTGATTATCAACTTATTCTTCACAATGATTTTTGGTTTAACCGGAATAATGCTTTTATGAAGAATATAAGAGCTATAAATTAAAAATATTTTAATTTTTTCATTTTGGTTTCTTTGTATATGAAGAATATTTGAGAGGACAATTTTTAATCTTGGTGTCTAAAATATGGATTTTATTTTGTATGAAATAGTGTTTAGTGGAAGAAGAAGATAGTTTCTAAGGTGTGCATTGAGGGAAAGAAAAATTATAATACTTCTAAAGCACCAAAATTGCAATACATAGAATGGAATACACTGAAATATACACACAAAGCGTGAATTTTCTATATCAAATTTATAAGATAATTTGACTAAAGTTTAGGAAGATCTCCTCATGAAATTAAATCAAGTTGTTAGTTGCATAATAATAGAGGAAGTAAAAAGCAAGTGTAGTCGAAAGTGAGTGCAAGTACAGCTAGGAACGAGTACGAGTGTAGCAGAAATCAATTATGAGTGTAGATGGGAGTGAGTTCAACTAGAAGTAAGTGCAGCAAAAAATGAGTGTGAGTCGTACACCAGGAGTGAGTGCAGTCAAAAGAAAGTGCAAGTGTGAGTTAGGACTGAGGAGGAAGTGTGAGAAGGATGTCAAAATAAAAGTGTGATTCAGTTGAAGAAAATCCAGTGTGAGCCAAGAGCAGGGACAACCAACCTTTCAAAACCAACAAAATATTCGAAGAAATTCACAAAAGACCCATGGACCAAGGGAGGAGATCTAGGTATACCGACCACTAAGAGCTCATTTTCCATCTACTAATTAGCCATTATCTTGATCTCATTGATGAATGTATTTGCTACCTAAAGCGAACCCAACACCTAGTGATTTTCAGCAATCTTGCATAAGAGCAGTTTATCACTAGGAGAATCAGGAACTGAGAGGGGAGACATATATTTTCTAAAATAAAAATATTGTGTCCATTTAGAAATTTTTTATGCTATGAGGCTTTCCTCCAAATCCGATGAGTCCATAAAAATAGGTGAATCTTCAAATTTTGAAGCTTTCTCAAAAAGTCGCTTTGAACGGTGTGCTTGGCCTCCCCTAAATTCATTTCAATAATTCTTTGCTTTCTTTGATGATGATGCCTTACCTTTGGATGTAAAATGGGTATTATAAAATCCCCATAATTTGAATCTAAGAATTCACCAGAGGATTCAAAAAGTCATTAACAAAGGATCAAGAGTTGAGAGGATTTTTTGAAATTCAATTTTCCCCAATGTCTCTTACACTGTAATTCCTTTCAATTTTGCCACATGCTCGAATGTTAATAAAATAAATCCTTTATGAACTGGATCAATCTTTTTCCCTCATCTAACATCTCATAGTTATTTTGCAAAAGAGTGATAGAGAAAGGATGGTATGTTCATCAATAACTTTCTTTTGAGTTAATTCAGGAACACCATGTGGTAACTATGAATGACCTCCCTATTAGATTCCAAGGTGAAGTAATACATTATTACTTAAAGTACCTAATTCCAAGGATCCTAAAGGGATTTGGAATCATAACCATTCTAAATGTTTGGTAGATATTTCTCTATATCTATGAAAACACATACTCTCATGTGAGAGAGTTCTTTGGAATATTATGTCAACCACCATCGGTAGGTAACCATGTCACCTCACCTATGAGCGCATAAAAAATGTGAATTCAATACCTTTGGATTGTACCTAATCCTTCCTCCAAGAGTGAGCCAAAGTTCTTAAAAGGGCTCTATGATATCCATGAAATGATTGGAGGTAATCTATGAGATCACCTTTACGCAAGATTTATTTCACATCCCCATAAACCTATAGCACTCTTGGATCAATTAGAATATTTATTTCATTATGTGTCAACCTATGATACATTAGAAACTATAACACAAGTAGAAAGGATAACCAGGTTACACACTCATCGACTTATAGACTAAACAAAGTCTTCTTTAAAATATTCAGGCTCCTTAGGTGTATCGCAAAAACACAAGCCTTGAGCTTCAACAAGATGTTGAAGAGTAGTCAAGTAACGTGGTACCACAAAAAAGAATATTGAATTTCCTTGCAAAATTATTGATAAAAATTAAACCAAGATTTCCAAAAAACTAATAGAGCCTCGAGTTTACTAGCAAAGCCCACTTACTGAGTAGCAGTGGGATGTCCTTCCCACAACTACCACAAGTGGGTATGATAGTTTTAAAATAAGGTATGAACCACAAAGTTAACATAAAATCCATAAGTAGTGGGTATCCTTATAGCATGGCGAGTAGCAAGACACCACCATAATTGTAGGGAGTGACAAAAAAACATGCACTTAGAGAGATTATAGAGAAACAATGCCTTCCAAGAGACTATTATACAACCAATCTACCAAAAGATATCCACATTGATCGACTAAATCCAACTACTAGCATAATAAGAGAGGGTGACTAGACTTAAATACCAAATAAAAAGCACCTACATACAAGACAACCTAGATCAGTCCACCTCGATGAACCTTAAACTGCACAAAAAACAACATAGATACTCACAATGGATAGAAGCTTTGATATAGATAAGTTGGCTTATCCCAAAGGGTGGTGAGTCCCCCCAATTATAAGGCTACCAAAGGAAATTATAGAACAATGACATTGAGTGACACTTCCTCATCGGTCCCTAGGTCCCCAAAAACTAGCACTCAAACTTTATCATCCTCAATAATATTTTTGAATATTCTAATGATATTTGGAAGTCCAAATTGAAAGACCCTGTTGAGATAGGCCAATAGTCACCATTAGATTCATTACCATATTCCCTTATTGAAAACATATTAAAATTAAACTTCTGATCTTGAATGGAGGATCCTATTATCTTTCACAGTTAATTTTATGATATTTTAGTTAGGAGTGTTTGAGGAGTTGATTAATTTTATGATATTTAGAGATTCACCCTCAACTATAACATTTTAGAAACCTAGAGATTCAACCAACCTGAACCCTTGAAATAGAGCTCTGACTTCTATGAAGTGGGAGGTTTTAATTACAAGGAATTCAACAAATGCCCCTAACATTTCCCCTTTGTCATTTTTGATAATTCCTCCCATCACAACCAATATCATATTCCCCTTTGAGGAACCATTAAAGTTATGATTTATCCATCTGCTTAGAGGTGTGGACCATTTAACCTTGCTCCTCTTAGATATTGCTGGCAGATCCATTGACTGAAATTTCAAAGGGAAACCTAACCTGAGTTCCATAAAGGCTTCTTTGAGCATACCACCCTCCAGGTTAGGCAAACATGTAGACACATTTTCAACTATACTTTTGATCACCTTCAAGAAGACTGACTATAGGTCTCATTTGGAGTTTTTAAAGGCCCTTTGATTCCTCTCCTACCAGATGTCACAAAACAAGAGTGAAAGTAAGAACATCCAAAACCTACTCAAGTGAGGATATCTAAAAGGGAAATACCACTACAAACAAATGTCAACAATTGAATTTGAAAAGACCTAAAGAATTCCAAAAAAGAGGAAGACATGGTCCAACACTACGTTAGAGAAGGGACATTAAAAAAATGTGTGAATGTCTCTTCAAAGGCTTCACAAAGATAAAAATTGTAAAGGAGATTCATTTCCCTCTTACAAATATTTTCCAACATGAAATATTGTTTTTGGATGGCCAACAAATAAAAATGTTAACTTTTAGATTCAAAATTTTTAGCTAGACTTTCTATGGAATCTTCCACAAGGAAGGATTAGAATCGATGAGAAAGTAAGTTGACTTGATTGAAAAAGAGATATCAATTTCCCCTTTCCCGAATAATGAGTCCTTATAATCATGGACCCTCATGACCTACAATTTAAGAAAGTTGGAGATGATGTTCCGAGTAACTTCTTCATATTGGCTATAGTTGGATAAGGGAACCAAATTCCATGACCTTCTATCCTCTGTAAATGATACAAAGTCAACCACCTTAAACCATACCAACCTTCTAGTAATAGAATCGACAAATGCTAGGTTCGACTCTTGCAATAATGGATAATCAAGAAGCCACATATCATTCCAAAATTTAATCAATTTTCCATTTCCCACAATTTAGTGAAAACCCTTCACTAACTCAGATCTAAATTTACACATATTCTACAAAAAAATAGACCCCTCCAACAAAAGGAAATTTACCAAAAATCCTTTAGACTGGTTCAAGTATTTGGTATGGACAATATTGACCCAATCAGCTTTTTTATTCTTTAGCATTTTCTAATATTGCTCTAGGATTAGGGCTTTATTCATCAAACATATATTTTTAAGACCTAAACCACCATTCTACTTCCTCACACAAAATTGATTCTAGGAAACTAGATGAAACTTCTTATGTTCTTACGAACCAGTCCATAAAAAAAAATTCTCAATACGCTCCAACTTAGCTAAAATTTTATGATAAGCTTAAATATGAACATAAAATAAACTGGTATACTCTATAAAACCAATTTGACCAAGATAATTTTACCTGCTTGACTTAGAAAGGCCCCTTTCCAACTGGCTAGACTCCTTTGTGTCCTCTCAATCACTAGGTCCTAGAAAATCTCCTTAATTCTACCAACAAATAATACCAAGTTCAAATAAGTAGCAGGATATTCTGCAATTCTACAACCAAGGATATTCACTATATTATTTTACCTAGCTTGAGGGGTGTTCAATAAAAATAATAAAAATTTTAAATAACTAATCTTCTAGCCAACAACATTCTCCAAGGTAATAAGAACTTTCTTCACCACTCTAGCTTGCATGACTGGGGCTAGGACTTATAGGAGTGTGTCATCAATGAACTGGTGGTGAGAGAAGGATCCAAAAGAGAGCATTGGCTTTAAGAATTTAATAACTAGATCCAAAGAAATAGTCCTCCCAAAATCCTCAGCCATGAGGATGAATATGTACAATGATAATAGGTATCCTTGGTGGATACCCCTGAGACTTTGAAAAACTAGTGGAGGATCCATTTATTAGCACTTTTTTGAGGTAAAACACACCTTAATCAAATTGTTCCATTTTTTATTGAAATCGAATTTACCCAGAACCTCAAATAGAAAGTCCCAGGACACCCTATCATAGGATTTATTCATATCCAACTTAAGGAATAACCCTAGTTTACCACTTTTCTAGACCAGGTGAAGAATTTCATTGAGTGCCAGGATTCCATCCAGGATTTGTCTCCCCACCACAAATCCACTCTAATATTTATTAATTAGTAGGGGCATAAGCGGTTTCAGTCTATTAGCCAATGTTTTAGAAAGAATCTTATAAATGGTGTTGTATAGGCTAATTGGATGAAACTCACTAATTTGTTTTGCTTTTTTTGATTTTGTAATAAGCGCAAGGAATGTGAATTCACTTCATATGGCATAATATTATTTATTTGGATGTCTCTTACTGCATTTTATACCTCCTTTCCCACTATGTACCAATTTTTTTGAAATAATAAAGGATGGAAGCCATCTGGTCTTGGTGCTTTCAATGCTTCCATGTCAAATGTAGCCACTCCAATAGCTTCATCCTAAAATGGCATCTCCAGTTTAAGATTTATGTCTCTGGAGACTAGCCTGGGGATAGCTTTGAGCAAGGAATATTTAGACTCATGATTTCTTTCTTCTTTTAAGCCAAATAATGAGCCATAGAAGGATACTACCTCATCCCTAATATATTAAATTTCCATAGCTTTGGAACCATCCTCCCTAATCATTTCTCAAATTTTATTGGAGCTCTTGTGCCTCAAGGTTAGGGCATGAAAATACTTAGTATTTCTATCACCTTATTTTATCCATAGGGCTTTGGATTTATAATTCCAAAGTATTTCCTCCTGAGCTAAAGTATTGTGGAGCTCTGATAGAAGTATCTAGATTTTCCTTGATTTTGGTGTCACTTGATAGATTTTTGGCTTCCACCTCAACATCCAAGTCTAGAAGTTATCTTTTTAACTCATCCTTATTTTTAAAATATCTCTTAAAACTTATTTATTCTAGATATTTAGTCTATCTTTTAGAAACTTAAGCTTATTCACTATTTTCAACAACCCTCTCCTTGCAACCTGGTCCACCCACCATTCTTTGATCTTAGAATCTAGTTTTGGATGAGAGCACTACATGACCCCAAAGCAAAAAGATATAGGAAAGAATTCTCCTTGTTGAGTAATTTCCAGCCATAGTGGGTTATGATTAGATCCCACTTTTGATATAACATGTAAATAGACATCCTCAAAAAGAGGGAGAATTTTCTTGGATATAAAAACTTTGTCTATCCTAGTCCAAACAAGTTGATCTCCAATCCACTTGTTGCTTCAAGTTTACCTTGAACCTTTTAACTCTAGGTCCATCAACTTCCCATGGCTAATAAAATTAGCAAAGTATTCCATACTCCTTTCACAAGGGTGGTTTCCTCATTTTTTATCTGATGGGTATAGCGATGTGTTGAAATCATCAACTAACACCCAAGCTTTTTCCTCGAACTTATCTCTCATCTACAATAGGGAGGACCAAAAGGATTTTCTACTTGAGCCAAAGTTTGGAGCATATACGTTTGTTATAACCCACCTTTGATTGGTACTTTCATAAAACTTTATTAATTTGATGACTCTTTTAGAATAGGAAATAATATGACCATATAACTTTGAGAGATCACAAATATAGAACAATCCCCTAGAATATCCATTAGCAGGGCTTGCAACAAAACCAACATTCTTCCATATAGAATTTCTAATTTTTGCAATGTTATTGATCTCTATTTTGGATCCATGGAAAAATAATATCTAGAGAATAATATTTCCTGAAAGAAGAAACTAACTACTTTTTGTAGGATCCATTCAATCCTCGAATATTCCAATAGAGGAACTTCATTTGCAGAATTTGGGACCTAGTTTCTTTTCTCCTACCAATGGCTGGGAAGAGCGTCTAAAGGCTTCTAATTCTAATTGCTTGACACCAATTTCATTACTATTATCCATCTTAAAAATTGTTTGGGATCCATTAGCTATATAAAAGTTAGATTCCTTCTTCCTCAAAGACTTTTTCAAAGTTTTCCCCACTCTTCTTTTGACTTCCACATCAACTCACCCCTTACAGTGAATCCTATTTTTGGGTCCAAAAAGGCTATTCTCCATGGGGGCATTTGAAGGAGGATTTTTTTTCAGCTCACAACCCATAATTTATTGAGCCACTGACTCTTCCAAATGTATCCCTTTAAAATAACTAAAGAGTACCAGGTCTTTAGGGCTTACTTCTTCTACTGAGGGGTTAAGGCAATGACTAATTTTCAGATCTAGGGTCCTTGAGACCTCCTTTTGCTTCAACTCCAAAATATATCCATTTTGGTCATCCTCAAAGATTATCGCTAGCTCAATAGAAATAGCTCTCCAACCTCTGAGGGAGTAATACTTGATGAAGGATCAGTTAGAGGAAGGGAAGAGTTCACCATAATTGGAGCCAAGGAATCAATCTCCCCACTTGGGACCAAGGAGGTGTTCTCCTCACTTGAATATAGGGGAGGATTACTTGGGACATCCCCTCCTTATTCCAAAACTAAGCTATTAGATGTTTTTTTTATCCACATTTTATTTTCTCCCTTTCTTGCTTTGGTATCACCAAAACTCATTGAGAAGGAAAAAGATCTCTGGAGTGGCCTCGATTTCCACAAAGTTGACATAGCACTGGAATTTTCTCATATTCTATTAGTTGGATCCATGAACACAACTTTGAGGTGAGCTAAATATATTTTAAAAGCTTCAGCTCTAGGTTGGTCATGATACACAGTCTAACATAGACCATTCATTTTTTCTAGCATTGCTGCATCAATGGAGACCAGTTATCCTATATCTCTTGGTAAAGTTAGACTATGTAGTTCTTTTACTAAGCATGCAATAGTCTAGGAGATGACTAGAATAGAACCAAAAGAGGTCATTATAGTAGATAAATTAGGCCAAAATATTATAGTAATATGTAGAATGTAGATGAGTGTGGCCATATGCAAAATATGTTGTGGCAAATAGAACAACAAGAAAATAATTATCGGATAAAATTTTTGTGTTAAAGCATTAAATACAAAATCCAAAATAATGTAGAGTAGAGTAAAATAAAATTTGTTTAAGTATGGAAATCTTGTCAAAAATATAAAAGGTTGATGTCAACAAGGGTATGATAGAATTCTAAAATTTGATAATGAAGAGGACAACTAAGCATAAGACCTGGTGTTCATCACCCAATATCTGATGATCAAGCAATGAAAACAAGACTAATTAGAAGGTCTACCATACTAATGTCAGCAAAGGGCATAAAATGTTTGGAATAATAAAAGCAATAAGAAATATTCAAAGGCATTGGGTCCAACACTTGACATCCAATACTAACTTGTAAAATATGCAAAAGATGCCATATTTTAGAAGGATGTGATATTAGTATTATGAGCTTAAAATCCTGGTGATCCAAATGCACTCTTGGATGTAAATAATTATGAGCATGGTAACCCGATAATAAATTAAGCAAGGACCAAATGACTATCAATTTCTAGCATCATACATGAGCAAGCATAATGGTCAAACTCTTTATACAATGATCATCAAGAGTAAATTCATCATATGACACCTGATAAGGAGAAGTTTAGTTATACATAAGGAAAAATAGGTGATGCTCAATTGGAATAGATACCCGATGATAAGCAATATACCTCTACAATATGGAATCATCCACATAAACATGTATGCACATGTTGATCAACCACTAGGAATCATTATTTTTAGGAGATATCAATGCATAAAATCCCCACAATGCACACCTACCCTTATTTAGTTGGCTATATATAACATAAAGTAGTGGACCATCATATCCATCATATGATGATTTTAATCCAATGATGTAACATGCAAGCTAGTCTCAAAATGAAATCTACATCATCCATATTAGTAGAGCATACCTGAAGCGGTTAAGCATAATTATGTTGAATTTAAAAACCACTCTTTATTCCTACCTTAAATCTTGTAATATTCTCTAACAAAAATAATTCTAGGATAACTGAATACATCGTAAAAATATCTATATATACTAGAATGCAAGACATTCTAATGGGTGGATATTTAACGTTTACAATTGGTATAATTGTATTGATTGAGGACTATATGTATTTTAAATAAAGATTGGATTGTTGTTTAGAATTTTGGTTATATTTATTTTCTAAAAATGTATGTATGCCTTACTGAGTGCTAATGATTTTTTGTTAAAGCTAGGAATGAATAATTCTATTACAATTATTCTACATTCTAGATTTCTCCATGGATTTACCATTATAGTTTTAGAATGACTCAACAAATACTTAAAATTCTTCAATTTAAATATACTAATAGCATAAGGGATGTAAATTTTTTTGTTCGGTGTTTCAATATAAGTATGAATTATGAGACTCTTTGTAGTATGTCTCTTGATATTGCTAATTGTGTACCACTTTTAGCTCATATTTCTAATCCTTTGTATTTATTACTCTAGTATACAACCCCCCAAGTAGTTATATTATCTAGGCATAGGAACCAAACTTCTTTGGAGGTTGACTAAAACCCCCCTATTTTCAAGCCTTCCAATCTCTTGGTCAAAGTCTTGAGGATGCATCTCATTCACATAGGCATATTTTAGAACCAAGAGTATTTTTGGCATACCTAGTGGGACCTGAGGGTCTCACTTCATAACATCATCAACTCACCATGCTAAAAATAGTATTTCTAGCATACCCAATGGGACTTGAGAATCCCACTTCATAAAATTATCAACCCACCATTCTACCAAGAGTATTTTTGGCACACCCGATGGGAGATGATTTTATTAATCCTATTCCAATTACCCATAGGACTCAATATTTTGGTGAATAGTCTTGAACTCATTTGTGGAGATTGTATGTTCACCTGGTCACTCTATTCAAAGAAAGGTATAAAAGAAATGACAACTCGATTAATAAGGACTTAGAATCAAATGGCAGAAGCATCAAAAAGCCTAGATATTACACCAAGCACCGATTATATGGCTCTACAAAGATAAAATCCTTAGAGCCAAGATAGGATAAAATTGTCCAACCTAGAACAATATTAGGCCACTCAACCTCCTAGTCCTCCATGAAATCCCACAAGTTGCACTAAAGCTATTTCCCATTTATGATGGTAGTAAGAAAATTGCTTATGATTATTGTCAAGATGTCTCAATCCTAGCCATTTTATACAATATTATCTCTGAAGATGTCATGATAAGACTACTTACACAAATATTTGCATGGTAAGGCATTGCAATGGTACACATATTTAGAAGAGAGAAGCATTACAACTTAGGTTGACCTAGCTGAACCATTAATCTTAGTATTTGATGATCTAGCAAATCTATTTACATTACTCATACAAATTTCTTATATTAAAAGAGGTCCTTAAGAAGCTCTCTTAAATTTTAACATCAGATTCAAAATACTATGTAATAGAATCCCTTGGGATATTAGATCATCACAAGAACAAGCTTACATTTACTATGTCCAAGTTCTAAATTTAGAATTGACTCTCCAAATACAATGCAATTAAGATAAAATATTTCCACAAGTGTTTCATATGGCATTTAAAGCTAAAAATGTGTTGATATTAGTAGGAAAAATTCCTCCCAAGATGGATGAATTCAGTGGTCCATTGCCTTAGCATGCATATTTACACCCTCCTAGCTCACCATTGTCCTAGTTGTTTTCTTCGATGGATGAAGTGTCCTTAGTTCAATACTCAAATGAATAAATACATATTGTATTGAAACCCCAAGAAAGTAATGAGATAAAAGATATCATCTAACATCTAATTAATGTGCTTGCTGAGATAAAAAAATAGAGGGATAACTATTTTCTAGATTTGCACAAGGGTTCAACACTCAATGGATATGATAGCCACCAACTACATACTCCATTAGTAATAACTCATTGATCATAATATTGGTGGCCTTCAACATGAATCGAGACCATATCCTAATAGTAGGAAATACTCTACAATTGATTTGGTCAACCCTAATGCAATTTCAAAAAAAATGAGAACAAGATGAGGATGGACTAGATGAAGATGAGGTAGAAAGCAACTTAGATCTACAAGGGGAGTATAAGGAGAAGTTAAAGCCAAATACATGTCATCTAGGAGCTTTATGTAAATATTGCTAGAAAATACAAGCTTGTTAGACATTGTATTACCCATCCATATTAAGAGAAAATGGGTAGATGCAATCAATGATCGATCGGGTGCAGGTTGCTAATAAAAATTGACTTAGCAAAATATAACTAAAAATGCAGCGGAAAATATTTATTAATAATGCACCCTCAACCTTACACTATTACATAGATTTTCAAAGGCACATTATATAGTGCATAGAGTAGAAGAGGATGGATGGAATAAGGGGAAAGAAGTTGGAGGGATAAGGAAGTTAGGAAACATGGAGGAATAAGAAGAAAGGAATAGAGGGAATATAGGAGGGAAAGTAGGAGAAATAGAAATTAGGGAGAAAATTAAAAATTATGCCGACAAATCGAAACACGAATCTTGTCGACAAAATATAGAGGTTTTCACACTTAGGACTAGAAAACTAGATTTTTCTAAGCCTCTTTAGTGAGAACCCTATTCACATTTGCAACATTCTCCCCCTTAAAGTTGAGAGGTCTGACAATACAGTCTCTCAGCTTTACAAATTGAGCTTTAGCCGGTGCCTTGGTGAAGATGTCCGCAACATTCTCCAAAGTGGGGCAATAGTGAAGCTCAACAGTTTCAGTTTCCACCATATCCCTGATGAAGTGGTATTTCATATCAAAATGCTTGGATCTACTATGGTGGACAGGATTGTATGCCAACTGAATGGCACTAATATTGTCACAGAATATCTTTGTTGGACCACTTTGCTGCTCTCCAAGTTCTTCTAATACCTTTCGTAGCCATAGAGCTTGAGTACTAGCATGAGTGACCGCTATATACTCAAATTCTGTTGAAGATAGTGCTACTATCTATTGCTTCTTGGAACTCCAAGTTATTAGTCCTGATCCCAGACTAAAACAGTTCCCCGAGGTTGATTTTTTGTCATCAATGTTGCTACCCCAATCACTATCACTGAAGCCTACAAGCTTGATAGTGTTACATTTACGGTAATGGATTCCAAAATTCCATGTACCCTTTACATATCTAAGAATTCTCTTAGCTGCCTGCAAATGCAACTCAGAAGGGTTAGACATAAATCGAGAAACAAGAGAAACAGCATACTGTATATCAGGTCTGGTGTTGGTGAGAAACATCAAACTCCCAACCATGCTTCTGAAAGTGGTCACGTCAACTTTTGATGCTCCATCATCTTTGCTTAATTGGATCCCATGTCCAAATGGAGTTGCCATTGGTTTGCAATGCTCCATAGCAAACTTCTTAAGCATGTCCCGAACATACTTATGTTGATAGATGAAGATCCTAGTATCTGACTGATGAACCTCCATTCCAAGGAAGTAGTGCATTAAGCCAAGATCCTTCATCTCAAACTGCTCCATCATGGAGTGTTTGAACTTCATATTCAGTTTTTCATTACTACCCATGAATATGAGATCATCCACATACAAGCAAACTATGAGGATGTCATTTCCTTGTTGTAGGTAGTAAAGAGTGGGTTCATTTCTACTTTTGGTGAACCCAAATTCTTTGAAGTACCCATCAATGCGTGAGTACCAAGCTCTTGGTGCCTGCTTGAGACCATAGAGTGCCTTTTTCAATCTGTAAACAAGGTGCTCCTTACCTTGCTCTTCAAATCCCTGTGGTTGCTCAACATACACTTCTTCTGTCAAGTAACCATTTAGAAATGCACTTTTCACATCCATGTGTTGAACTTTCCATCCCTTATTTGCAGCTAAGGCAAGAACTGTTCTAATAGTCTCCTGTCAGCTACAGGAGCAAAAGTCTCTTCATAATCAATTCCATATTTCTGAGTAAATCCCTTTGCAACTAGTCTCGCCTTGTGCCTTTCAATGCTACCATCAGCATTAAACTTGGTCTTGTAGACCCATTTACATCCAACACATTTCTTGCCTTTAGGAAGCTTTACCAGCTCCCAAGTGTCATTGTTTTTTATAGAGGTTATCTCCTCTTTCATGGCATCTTGCCAAATTTTCTGAGTACATGCCTTCTCATAACTAGAAGGTTCAAGCTGTGCACTAGTTAACAAAGCATAGTTAACTTGATCTCCCCTAGGTTCCTGCTGGGAGACATCATCACCATACAAGTGCATACTTTCTAATCTGTGTAAAACAGATTCCATTTCACTAGCTTGACTCCTAGTGTATCTTCTTGAAAATTTTTTATCCAACATCTGAGATGATGGATGATACTATAGAGTTCTCTTACCTTTGGATGGAGAATCAATGTCCATTGGTGAGGAACTTACTGATCGTTGCGGAGAAGGACTTGGTGAAGAAGTTGAATCAGAAGATGGACTTGGAGGATTTGTGGGAGGATACTGCTTTCCTTTCTGTGGTGCCTGCGGTTGCACCTGCTGAGCAATGATATCAGTGGCCTCAACATCACTGAATATTTGGGGCTTACCCCATTCTCCCCCTTCATCAAAAATCACATCCCTGGAAATCACAAGTTTTCTAGTCCGGGGATTATAGAGTCTGTAAGCTTTTGTATTCTCACAGTATCCTACAAAGATACATGCCTGACTCTTTGGATCGAGCTTCTTCCTAAGCTCATCAGGAATGTGAGAATAGGCCAATGAGCCAAACACTCTGAAATGCTTAACATTTGGCTTTTTACCATACCATGCTTGGTAAGGTGTCTGTCCTTCCAAACTTGAAGTAGGACTTCTGTTCAAAATATACACGCTGGTCCTGACTGCATCTGCCCAATAAGAATTAGTCAAATGCTTCGTTTGAAGCATAGACCTTGCCATCTCCACAATAGTGTGATTCTTTCTCTCTGCGACACCATTCTGCTATGGAGTGTAGGCAGCAGTAAACTACCTCTTAATGCCATGTTGCTTACAAAAATTCACAAACTCATTAGAGGAATATTCTCCTCCCCTATCTGATCGAAGACATTTTACAAAATGTCCACTTTCACTTTCAACTCTTGTTTTGAAATCAAGAAAACATTCATAAGCTTCATTCTTATGTTTCAAAAAATATATCCAACACATTCTAGTATAATCATCAATAAAGAGTAGAAAGTAAGAATTGTTACCCAGACTCTGTGTCTGCATTGGACCACAGATGTCGGTATGCACTAGCTAGAGTGGATAGCTGGCCCGCCATGCTTGTCCATGAGGAAACTTTGATCTGGCATGCTTTCCAAGAGCACACCCTTCATAGACTTCTTTACCATCTTGAACTTTAGGAAGTCCAGTGACCATGGCTTGGGAAGTTAGCATTTTCAAACTAGCAAAATTCAAATGGCCATATCTCAAGTGCCATAGAACACTTGGATTGGAAATAGCAACACTTGCTAACTTATCTCCCCCTGGTTGGCCAAACTTTAAAGGAAACAATCTATTCTTTGACATTGGCACTTGAGTAATGATTCTATTATTGTTATTTTTATCAAAAATAGTGCATTTACCCTCATCAAAAAGCAACTTGTAGTTCTTTTCTAACATTTGTCCAACACTTAAAATATTATGTTGGAGATGGGGTGTATAATAGATATCACTTACTTGTTTGACTCCTTCTTTAGTTGGAACTGCCATAGCTCCAATGCCTTCTACTGCCAATGATTTATCATCTCCCAATTTGATGTTGGATTTATAGGAGGAATTGAGAGTAGCAAAGAGCTCTTCTTTGCCACTCATATGGTTTGAACACCCAGTGTCCAAGATCCATGTATCATTCATGTTCTGATCTGTTTGACCATATGAGAGAAAGAGATTTGTGGCCTCTTCCTCTTCTCCAAAGTTTCCAAGCCGATCGCTCTGGTTGCTACTAGCTCCTCGTGAAGTCTTAGACCAACGATCACGAGCATAATGGCCAAGTTTGCCACAATTGTAGCAAGATTGTTTTGACTTATCTCCTCCTTTACCTCTGCCTGATTGTTTCCCTCTATTTTGTTGTCCTCCTCTATTCTACTGCTGTTCACTGTTGTTTGAGAATCCTCCTCTGTTCTGATTTCCTCCTCTATTAGGAGTTCCACCTCTCTGATTATTTTTGCCTCTTCCTCTAGACTTTCCTCTGCCACGACCTCTACCTCTGCCTTCTTGAGAAGCAAAGGCTTTATCATCTCCTCCGTAACTTGTGGAAGGAGATGGCTGTAATCTCTCCTCATGTGAGAGAAGTGAGCCAATGAGGGTTTCAAAAGACAGAGAAGTTAGGTCTTTAGATTCCTCTATAATGATGGCTACTGAATTCCACTTAGGAAGAAGTGTTCTCAACACTTTCTTCACTATAACTTCAGGCTTTACATCTTCTCCTAAAGTGACTATCTTATCTACTACGGCTTTCACACGCACGTAGTAATCACCAACCTTTTCATTTTCTTGCATTTTAAGAGTTTCAAACTCTCTTTTCAAGGTTTGGAGTTTAACTTGTTTGATTTGGTCACTACCCCTATAACTGTCTTGTAAAGCTTTCCAAGCAGATTCAGCAATTTTAAAAGAAGCTATTCTAGGGAAAATACTTTTATCAAGGGCAGCGTGAATGTGATAAAGGGCAAAAGAATTATTCTTCTGTGCTTCTTTTCTAGCCCTTTTATCAGCACCACTCAAAATTGCCCACTCAGCAGTTGAAGGTTCAGTATATCCCTCTTCAATCACATCCCAAAGACCTTTGCCAATCAACAGAGTTTGCATTTTAATTGACCAATACTCGTAATCACTACCATTGAATTCAGGAATTGGTAAACTAGTATTGGAAGCCATTTTAGAAAGCAACTTTTATTTCAACTTCAAACAAGTTGTGCAAGAAGTACAAAATAGATTACTGATTTACTGATTTAAATCAAATCTAGCTTTCTTAAAATTCTCACTGATTTGGCGTTCTTCTTCTTGAGGATCTCCCAAAACTGGAAAGGTGAAGTTGTCTGCCTCGTCGTCACTAATGATAATGACTTCTTTTGCTACTGCTGCTGGCTCAAGACGCCTTTTGAGAACAACTCGTTCTTCAATTGCAGGTTTCACCTCCACTGGTTCTTTCTCCTCTGCTTCTGCTTCTGCTGGTTTTGGATCAGGAGAGCGAGGTGTATAGCTCTCACTTGTTTCAACTTCAGGCACTACAGGAGTATAACTGTCACTTGATTGTCCTTCCGGTACAACTTCCATGGTCTCGGACTCTTCAATCCTTTTTTCAAAGATATTGTCTTTAGAATCTCCCTCGTACCCTGAATCCGGTTTCCTCAGATGAGCAATCACCTGATTTTCCAGCTGACAAAAGACTGTATGGAGACCTGATCGTTGAACCCTTTCATCAAAGGATTCCGGTGTCTCTCTTCTCAAGAGCGAGAGAAGTGCATTATAGCACCCCACTGACCGGATCATCTATCATTGCACGGGAAAATTATTTCTCCTTTTTCACAAATGCTCTTCAAACAAGGTTTTTAAAATTTTTATAAAGTCTTTAAAACAAATTTAATAAATTTTTTATATATTTTTTAAATTACCTTTTAAATAAATTATTAAAAAAGATAATTTTAAAAAAATATATAATTTAAAATTATTAAATAATTTAAAAACTTTAAAAAATTTTAAAACCTTTAAAATTAAAAAAAAAAATTTACCTTTCACGCGGGCGAATTCGAACCCGCGACCTCCCAAACACCGGCGGGCGGTCTTAGCCGCTGCACCACGTGGCTGCGCTGGAAACAAGAAATGTTTCCTCCCTTTTATCCTTCCGCGATGGTGACTATAACAAAAAAAAAAAAAATTAACCCCGACGGGATTCGACCCCGGGTCTTCTCCCTGCGAGCGAACAGGCTTGTCCGCTGGGCTACGTCCCTCGGACGTGTTTCAAAGGCGAGACGGGACTTATTTAAAAAACATAGCAACGGAAAATAAAAATAAAATAAAAAAATTTTTTTTTATCCCACATGCAATGGGCGGAGGACGCAGGTGGGATTTTTATACCCGAAGGCGCATAGAGACTTTCGATTGCCTTCGGGCAATCACTGTCACCTTGTTTTGCCGCCACTACCTCCAATCACAAACCGCCATGTCAGCTAAACGTCGACCAATGCAAATCTGCCAGGTGGCAAAATTTTAACCAATCACACGTCGCCACGTCAACTGCCACCTCAGTTGCCTCGATCCACATGTTGCCACGTCAGTTGCTACCTCACCGTCGCCACGTCAGCCACCTCGATCCACATGCTACCACGTGTTACCTTTCGTTTGCTGCCACGTGTTGCCTTAGGATGCATGCTAAGCCTGATGTTCTCTTGACACCTGTGCACGATTCGTCTTCGGATCCGTGCTCGAACCTGCTCGCGATCTGCCTCAGGATCCGAGCCTTGCTGGCGATGCCTCGACCTCCGTGCCTGACACCTACCTCGGGATGCGTGCCCGCCTGGCCTCACCAAGGCTCTGATACCAGTGATCGATCGGGTGCAGGTTGCTAACAAAAATTGACTCAGCAAAATATAACTAAAAATGCAGCGGAAAATATTTATTAATAATGCACCCTCAACCTTACACTATTACATAGATTTTCAAAGGCACATTATATAGTGCATAGAGTAGAAGAGGATGGAGGGAATAAGGGGAAAGAAGTTGGAGGGATAAGGAAGTTAGGAAACGTGGAGGAATAAGAAGAAAGGAATAGAGGGAATATAGGAGGGAAAGTAGGAGAAATAGAAATTAGGGAGAAAATTAAAAATTATGCCGACAAATCGAAACACGAATCTTGCCGACAAAATATAGAGGTTTTCACACTTAGGACTAGAAAACTAGATTTTTCTAAGCCTCTTTAGTGAGAACCCTATTCACATTTGCAACAATCAAGAAGTGGTAAAGTTCCAAAAATAATGTTACAAAATAGGGAAATTTGAAAGATCTTCTAGTTTTTGTATAGGTGTATTTGGTCAAGGTAACCTTAGAGAGTTTGATGGCAAATATCACAACTATATTCAAACCCAAACTAGCATATGAACAAATATCCTTGAACACAAGAAATTTTAGGCCTCATTTGTGTTATCTTTCAATATGCTTGGAGGTATTGATATTACACAACTACCTAATAGATTAAGAAGCTAAATTTGCTATAATGTGTAAGGAAATTTGTGATGACATGATCTTGAAATACACTTACAATGAATATCAAGTTATCTAATTTAATAAAATTTAAGTCAAAGCAATAGGGATAGTTGATAAGGTGCTAGTATTTTTGCAAAGAATACCAAATTTAGCAGCAATTCATGATATCATGGTGGTAGAGGTGTCACCAACTTTTGGAAAGGGTTTGCCAAAATATATCTTGGTGCAAGTAGGTGGTCACATGGGGTATGATGGTATGCATATAATTGTACCATGTATCAAAAATTTGGTTAGGATCCACACAAAAGACATTAGACCCTTTCACATACAAAAATATGAAGAATATAGGGCAAATATGTCTCAAGAAATTCATGAGCTAGCCAAAATAGAGATCATTGATTGGGAAGAAGATGCACAAAGTCTAGATTGTAATATTTCAACTTTTGCAGATGGTGATCACAATTTGTAGTTAAATTCAAAATATAAGTATGGTTTTGTAGTCAGCTATGAAGCTATACAATTTTAGGCTAAGATAAAATTTCAATAGGTATTCGTAAGAGTTTTGGGAAATTGATACTCCTACTAAAGCATGCACTAAGATTTTTGGCTGGGATTCCTCTAGAACTTCTATCTATTTAGTGGTTTCTACCTCTTGTTGATCCTCTTCCTCCTTTCAAGATTATACAATTGGTGCCTCATCCATATCAAGTAGATAAAAAAAAATTCACACACACTTGTATATTGGGGAATACTTTTCATCACTATTATAGCATAGCCCTTGCATCCTGCTACTCTCCATATCTTCGTGAGTCAATTTTTTATGGTTGGAGATTTATTGATAGGATTTGTTGTAGTCTTGGGGAAAAAATGTGGTTAAGATTGAAGAAATTTGGTGGTGTGTCCTTGAGATTTGAATTTATCTTCTACTAATCTATCCAAACATTTTACCTATTGTAAAATTTGGGGCCTCAACATTTTAACCTCAACCCTAATCTCATCCTTCAAACCACTTACAAAATAATTTTGAAAGAAGTTGGCACTCAACCCAGTGGTATGATCGACCAGTTATTCAAACTAAGTTTGATACTCTTGAATGTTTGAAGTTTGTTTGAGTTTAGAAAGAGCTCGTATAAAATCTTCAAACTCACTAGGACCAAAATTATTATGTAGGTTTTTCTCAAATTCAATCCAAGTAAGATCATGTTGGGACTTCCTAAGCCAGTGAAACCAATGTAGTGCATCTAATTTAAAATTGAGAGAGGTAATAATCAAATGCATGTAGTGTGGAATATTAAAAAGACTAAAATATTGTTTTGCCTTACAAATCCACCCCGTAGGATCCTTTCCATAAAATTTTGAGTAGTCTAATATGGATAGCTTAAATCCATTATTTTTGGGCACATTCTATTGATGGTGACTTGTACCTTCATCCCTTTTATCATGATGACCTAATCTATCATGTGGCAGGAAATAAATAGAGAGACAACTATCCAATTCTCCAAGTTTTTCTATTTAATTCCATCTTCATATCCTTTTGTGTCTTGGCAACAAAATTCATAGACTCCTAGAAATTTTTGAGTTCTATTTTTACTGATATAAGCTTTCACCTAATTGGCTTCCTAACTATTTTTCCAAATAATCCACATGTGCAGCAATTTTTACCTCTAATTCTTGTTGCTTTTGTTTTTTCCAAGTACCTAAAGCCATTTTCTAATACTTATGACCTATTGGTGATACTTTTTTATTTTCAAGGGTTACAACTTTTAGTAAGGAGCACAAAAAATAGTTTGGGTGCTATATATTAAAATGATCAGCTCAGAAAGGTGATCTTAATGGACTAGGTCCCATGATGATATATTTTAGCACCCCTAAAAAAGTTCATGGAGGCTATATACCAAAATTATTAGGTCGATGAGATGGTCACAATGAGCTATATACCACAACACTAGTTTTGGACACCCCAAAATTTTTTCTAGGGTGGTGATGTCTTTGAGTGTTGTCAATTTTCCTTCTAGGGGTTTGGTTCTCTCAAAAAAATGGTTTCTTATTAGCCAATCTCTTTGGTACTCTGTATATTTATTCTAACTACTAATACAATTTAATCAATATTGACACTGCTCTATCAACTATCTGGTCTAACCCTATCATGAACTAGTCTTTGTTTGTTATGAATTCTAAATATCAAAGGAAATGATTATTGATATTGGCAACTGACAACTTTGTATTGACTGTTATTGACTATGACTAAATATTCTTGATTTTTAGTCATACTAACAACTATGTTCTCACTATTTTTAACTCTAACAATTTTTTTCTTGTTTTTTATGTTCCTTTATAATTTTTTTCATCTATTTTCATACAATAATTTTGGAATAGGGATGTCTTCCCCATATTTTTATGGTAGGGTTATGGTTATAAAATTAATATTAAAAAAATATGATTTTGTTGTAGGATTGACATAATATGATTCTCTAATCCAAGGTGTATATACTTCCCATAGGCTATATATTATATTGTAGTAATGAACTATAGTGCTCAAACTTGTATTCCAGGCCACTACTCAAGGAGGATTCCATGAATACCCTTGAGCACACTACCTATATTTTTGACAATACAAGAGGGTGATATTTTTGGATTTTGTCTTGTGTACTATGGATAACACAATAAAAAAGTTATTCCTAAGGGCTAAAGGTTTCTCCTAATCTTAAAGGATCTCTTGATATACCCAAAGATACATAGGGGCTCAATTTTGTATATGGGTGCTAGCTGAGGTCTAGGTATTGGATCTTAATCGTCCCTCACTTCACTAGATGCTTTATGGGTAATCTTGTTTAGCCAATAATAGCATATCCTCGATGATATTTTAAAATGCCCAACATAGGTTTTATAACCTAATAAACTAATGCAGAAGACAAACGCTAGATTTTTTTTTATAAGGAAACTAGAAAAACAAAACACAAAATCTTATACCTAACAGTTGAAATGGAAAAAACTATCATAGTTGTAATAAAACATAGCCCTAGAAAGTGCTCAGATACCACTTTTTAAGAAAATTCTCATTAAAATTAACACTTTTACAAAAATATTAAAATGAAACATAAAATATTGCAATATAAAATATAAGTTTAGAAATGAAGCAATCTCATAAAGTAATATGGAATCATATGCCAATTTGAGGGGGAAACCTCATTCAATATATTCATTCAGTTATGTAAAAAAATATATTTATTCCTACCCCTCATAGATTTAAATACTTAATATCTCTACCTAATGCTCAAGGTTGGCTTATATGAAAAATGCCACCCAAGCTAGAATTTTCTACCAACAAAACAATTACATTCTTGATAACAGATACATATAATGGTGTCATTTTTCTAAGTACTTCTAATGCCATAAACTATTACAAAATATTATCATGGATGTTCCCCATGTCAAGCAAGTGTTATTACATCATAGTGTTATCATGGGGTCCTAACACTTTTGATCCTTTAAAAATGTACCTACTATCTCCCTCACTCGTCATTCCACCCAATCTCCTCAAGTCAATGCTATTGTATATTGTGGCAAAAATTCACACTTTAGGTACCATGTTGGTACAATATTATGAGAAACACAAAGAATGAGTTGTCTACTATATTGGAAAAAATCTCATCAACTACGAAACTAGGTATACCCCTTTACAAAATATGTTCACGACAATGGTCTTTGATTCTCAACAGTTGAGGCATTACATGTTAAGTAACAAGACTTACCTTATATCCAAAGTTGATCTACTATAATACCTTATGTCTAAACTCTACCTGTTAGGTAGGATAGTAAAATATATTATGGCACTTAATTATTTTGATCTTGAATTTATTAGTCAAAAATCTATTAAGGGACAAGTGATAGTTGATCAACTAGTAGTAGCCCATTTACCAATCAACCATCCCCTAGAGATTAAACACCCTGATAATATGGTGTGCATTTTTGAGGTATAACAACAATATTCTTGGACTCTTTTATTTAATGGTACAAGATGTGCTAAGGGAGAAGCAGGAATCATCCTAGTATCACCACAACAAATAGTAATTCCCTTATCTTTTAATCTTCAATTCTCATGTACTAATAACATAACTGAATATGAAGCTCTCATTTTTGGACTATGAGTAGCCTTGGCACAAAATTCACTAGCCTATCCATTGTTGGATATTTTGAATTAATAGTTACAGGGGTTATGCATAAGTGCAAAATATCGTAAATTGACTCTATTTAGGATTTTTAAAATTTTGAAAAGGCTAATTTTGGATCCTTTCACTAGGGCCCATTCGTCCAAAATTTACGGGGTGGAATTTTTTTTGGGGTAAATTCACCCGCAATTGATAATCATGAACCTAATTTTATTTTAATTCTCTGACCTTAAATTACATATGATTTTGATTTTCCCACCCAATTCACCTTCAAATTATAAATGATTTTATATTTCCCACCCAAATCGCCTTCAAATTATAAATGATTTTATTTTTCTCGCCCAAATTGCCTCATATACTACCCGTATATATACTATACTAGGTACCGATAAACATACATAAAAAATACTCTAACTCAAAAATAGCTTTGAAACAACAAAAAACTTGACAAGGTTGCAAAGGAGTATTTGTCGAACTAAGCTGATCGATTGCATAGGAGTGTTGATCGATGCAAGATGATTCGTATAAGCCAATCGGTTGTAGATCCATGTATGTTGGTATAAGTCGATCGGCTATGGAGCTGTGTTTGTCGGTATAATCTGATCGGTTGCAGATTCATGTCTATCGGTTGCAAAAGTGTTGATCGCCATCAACCTATCGATTGCAAGGATTGTTGATTGGTCTATTTATTGATCGACATTACTCAATAAATTGCAATACCATGTCGATTGACATTAGTAGGTCGGTTGCATAGGTATCGATCAATATTTGTCTATCGGTTTCTTGGACTATCGATCAAAATTTATCTATCGATTGCAAGGATTTTCGATCGATATTTTTCAATCAGTTGTAGAGATGTCGATCGACATTAGTATTTTGGTTTCAGGACTGTGTCGATCAACATTAGTCAGTCAGTTGTAGTGTTGTCGATCGATATTCATCGATCGATTATAGAGTTGTTTATCGGTATAGTCTTATCGTTTGTAGGGATAGTCAATTGGTATTTATCTATCAGTTGTAGAGGTGTCAATCGACATCAGTCTATCGATTGTAGGGATAGTCGATCGACATTTATCTATCAATTGCAGGGATGTATTTATCAGTATTTATCTATAGGTTGTAGAGGTATCAATTGGCATAAACCTATCGATTGTAGGCAATTTTTATCGATATAAGTCGATCAATTGCAGGGAGGTTTCTGTTGGCATAAGCCGATTGGTTGCAAAGCAGTGTCTATCAGCACAATGTTGAAGAGATGCATTAATCGGTCTAAGCCAATCGATTGCTAGGAAAAATCGATCAATTATAGAGGATTCACAACTAAAAATCGATAGAGTATTTGTATTCCATTTTTTTTGGTCCAAATCTCTTTTTCTTCAGTTTCATAGGCACTATATGTGAACTATATGCAATTGTGGTAGACAACTATCCATATCATTTGGTTGTGTGTCAGGATCATTTCTCTTATCAGAGACTTCTTCTTGTCTCTTAGAGTATGTTTGATAGACAATGTAGAAGCACTATCTACAACTATGGTTGATATATATCCATGTTGTGTTGTGTGTTAGGAGAATTTTATTGTCACACTGCTTCTTGTCTTTCATATGTCATTCTACAGGGCAACATAGGTTCATCTTGAGGGATGTCTACTATTTTCTTTCAATTTAATATATATTTCCTAACATATAAAGGTTTTTCTTTACAGATACAATGTCACCTACTAAATATGGAAATAAAGGAGGCCAATATTCTTATAAAAAGACAATTTTGAAATAATTTACACAAATATCAAAATGCAATGAGGCATCAATCTCTACAGATTCTACACAACTTGCAGGTACAAACACATTTTACCATAAAAATTTTAATATTTATGTTCTTAAATGTAAAACCTTTCTCTATTAATAGATAAATGTTTTTATGCTTATCTACCTCTTTTTAAATGCTTTGTAAAACTGTATTATGTTAATTCTTTCAAATAGTGCCTTTTTTACTTCAAAAAATGATAGTGAACACCAAACATTGAATGTAGTAAACATTGTCGACCTTGAAGTGCGTTCACTCGAAGATATTCTAGCAGATGAGATGTAACCACATGATAATTTTCTTAATAACGACATTCAACAACCACTTCAGGATATTTTAAATTCAAACACATCAACCAAAAAATAAAATGATAGTACAATTAAAATTTAGACCTCTGGGGAAACTTGTAGTCAAAAATTGAAATGTCAAAAGGTAAATGAATGGACTATTGGAAGAGATTTTAAAAATGAATGGGAACGGTTATACCCCTTTATTGAGCGAGATGATAAACTAAATGTGTGTAAATGAATTATTTGTACATGGAAGCTAGGAACAGATCATTTATTGCAAAATAAGAAAGACACAATATAAAAACATTGTGGGAAAGTTTACATCAAATAAATACAAAGTGATGGAATAATTAATAGATTTCATAGGTGGAAGGATGCAACAAAATGTGTGCATGTGAGATATGCACTTGAATATGAAAAAACAATGAAACAAAAATAAACTCTCATTGAGAAGGGTGGAACAATCGAGGAATAATTTCAAAAAATTAATAAGACTATATTAGCCTCAAATAAATTGCAGTTTGCTATTGTATACAGTATTCTAAAAAAAGGTCGATCTATGTCTGATTTTGCTGATTTTAAGGAAATAATTCAACTAGCCGATGTACAAAACCTTAGCAGTTTACATTGGTCAGATCGAAGTGGTTGGGAAATGACAAAATATCTATCACTAGTTGAGAAGGAAGACCTGAAATATAATGTGAAACAAGACAAATTTATTTCACTTTCCATTGATGAGGTAACAATTGTTGACAACACATCTTGGATTTGCATACATGTTTACACATTCAAAAATCATTTGAGACAACCTCATTTACTAGCACTACGTAAGATGATTGAAAATTGTAATGTGGAAAATAATTATAATGTTGTTGTAACCAGTTTAAAGGATATTTCCAGAATGGATGAAAATGAAATTTCCACAAAGTTAATTTGTGTTGGATCTGATGGTACAGCTACAATGCAAGGACAAAAGAATGGTCTTTGTGTTAGGCTTCAGACTTACATTTCCCCATATGTGATTCATATTCATTGCATGTTTTATCGAATGAATATTGGATATAAAATTATGAGAAATTTTGATAATTTATCCAGAGTGGAAGAACTCATCCACAAAATACACTCATACTTTTCATGCAGTCCAAAAAGGTTTGCAAAGTTTCAATAGTTTTCTCTAGGTGTAACTGAAGGCAGAAAAATGTTAAAAGATGTGGAAACCAAGTGGATTTCACTATTTCTTCCTACAAAAAGGGTATTTTCAAAATATCAATCCTTGGTTGGGTTTATGTATGCACATCGTAGGGATGTTGACAAGGCAAAATATTTACTTTTTTGTATGACTGACTTGGACACTCTTTTCACATTATGTGGTATTCAACCAATGTTACAAGAAATGAATTCTATGATTAAACTTGCATAGGAAAGGGCAATTTATATTGTCAATTTCATGAGGATGAGAAAATAAATATGTATGATTATTGACAGGATTTATTTATCCGGAAAACATTTTGTGGATCCCAAGTTTGATAGTTGGAATACGTTAATTAATATCAATGAACCGAACAACTTTTTAATGTTCAACATCAATGATAATATTTGTATTGTTATCCATGGAAATTTGATTCCTGTATATCATTTTGAAAAGTGATTAGATACACTGATAGATGATGTTGAATAAGTGCCAATTACACATGCCATATTTGATGAGGTTTTGGATAGCACTGAGAATAAATTGAAAAGAATTGCAAATGCATTAACAAGTGAAATAAGAGATCATTTTAAGAGATATGATACCCTTGAGGCCATGGCTATTGTTAATCCTAATTTTTAGAATTCTTCTGGTGACCATAGTAGTAGAAGTGAGTTTTTTGTAAAATATATGGGTAATCTTATGACACATTTCTCTAAAAATGTGGAAATTGAAATCAATGGTTTTCTAAACAAAGATATTTTGAGACATCAATCAACCAATTTTGGAATAACAATGGATAATAAAATTGCAGAATTCTAAAATCCACATGAGACTAGTTCAATCATGTATTTTTGGAAAAAATTGTATCGAAGTAGTGTCTTACAAGATACTATCAGTGAATACTTTATTTTATATGAATTATATTAGATAATGATTTTGGTATCTATTGAAAATGAAAGGGTTTTCAATGCATTAACTTTTATTAAATCTAAAGTTCATAACAGGTTGGACAGAAATTTAGAAAATTGTTTGAGAATGTATGTGTCATCGTATGAGGTGGGTAAGTTTCCCTATGACAGAGCGTTGACATATTGGAAGTCCCTAGCAGAAAGAATATATATCTCTAATATTGTTGATAATGACAAAAATGATTCAGCTAGGAGTGATGATGATATTATGGAAATGAATAATTCACAAATGATTCTTGGTTCTTTTGGAGAAGTCAATAAAGCTTTGTGTCAACTTCCAAAAATTTAAAAATTGCAATGATTATATGACAAATTCATATAATCTAAGATTTTTCGGATTTGAAATCATTTTGTAAAATTTTAGTGATTTGAATAAATTCATATTATTAGTGATTTTACGTATTTGATATCATTTATAAATATGAATGATTTAAAAAATTTCATAAAATCAAGGATTTTTCATATTTGATTTGTTGTAAAATTTTAGTGATTTGAAAAAATCATATAATCATTCAATTTTCAATTATTATGCATATTTGTTTTTTAATGATATGGACTGTCTATGTTTTTAAAATTTATGATTTAAGCTATAACTTTGAGTAAGTTGAAAATTTGAAAACCATGTATATGTAATGATGCTATATAATTGAACTACTTGTAGATGTTGACAAAACATAGTTATTTTTCCTTTGACTTTAAATGTATGTCTGTATGTATCATTAGTATCATAAGTTGTATGATGTGACAAAATATAGTGATTTTTTATGGTTTATGCTTTGTCATTGAGTAAACCTTGTATACATACATAACTAGTAAAAATTTCTCTACATATGTATGAAAAATGAATATAGTATATTACTCTAGATATGGAAAATGAAAATTTAAACCCATTCATGGATATATCCATTGTAAACTCATTTTGAAATATAAAAACAATAGAGCATAATATAAATTACCATATTCATTTTTATACAACTATAATGACTAACTATGAATGCACTGAAAATTGAAACCCATGCATAGATATATCCTTCGTAAACTCACTTTGAAATATAAAAACAATATAACATAATACAAATGACCATATTCATTTTTATACAACTATAATGACTATGAATGCACTAAAAATTGAAACCCATGCATAGATATATCCTTCGTAAACTCACTTTGAAATAAAAAACAATATAGCATAATACAAATGACCATACATATTTTGTACAACAACTAGAATGACTATGAATGGACTGAAAATTGAAACCCATGCATAGATATATACTTTATAAACTCACTTGAAATATAAAAATAATATAGCATAATAGAAATGAAAATACTCACTTTTATAATACAAGAATGTATATGAATAAACTGAAATTTAAACACATGCATGGATATATAATTTGTAAACTCATTTGAAAATTGAAATATAAAACATAACATAATATATGGAAATTTAAATTTAACCCTTTCATTAATATGTCCATCGTAAACTAACATTGACTATGAAAACAATATAACATAATAAAAAAGACAAAATACTTTTCTATACAACAACAAGAATGATTTTGAATAAACTAAAAATGTAAACCCATGCATAGATATATCCTTCATAAACTCATTTGAAAATTGAAATATAAAAACAACATAGCAGAATCCACAAGACAACACTCATTTTTATATCACAACATGAATAACTTTGAATAACATGTAAATCTATACCTATGCATACATATATTCTATGTAAACTCAAGCATATTTGAAAAACCATAATACTTAAGAAATGAAAATAACACACAATTATAAATGTAAATAGTGTAATAGTAAAATATTAAAACCAAGTATCTTGTTTTCAAATGAAAACATATGAAATGTCTTAAAATTGTCTTTCAAAATAGCAAGTTTTAAAATTCAATTTCTCACTTAAGAATATTTTCCCCCTTACACCACTCCTTTTGCCTTCTCAATGACTTCCACAGTCTCCATAGCAATGACTCCTCCCTCATATTTCCCATGTTTAGCTCCTTTTTACACATCCACTACTTCCACGATTTTCACATTCTCGAGTTGGGTAACAGTACTATCAATTGCTCTAGAATTGATAAGGATCTTATCAATATTTTTCAATCCATCAAGAAGGATGTTTTTTTCCAACATCTTCATATGTCAGTCCTTGAACTTCTTTACCCTGCTCCTTTAGTAGAACATCAGGATTCAATCCGTTGCAAATAATGATTTTTTACAAAATGTTGTTTTGTCAAACTGATTCCTGTGTTCTTTTTTTCATTGCCATGGAAGCGTTTAAGAACTCCTTTGCCATCCTAATATAGTCATGCAAGTTTTGAATCTGCTTCTTAATATTTTCATACTTTACCTGCAAAAATAAAATAGTTAATCAACATGAAAATATAATTACATTTTCAAAAATAGAACAACAAATTTCTGAACACAAAAGTGATTAAGTCAAGCCTCAACAACATTCTTTGTAGTTACAACAACATCAACCTTTTTCTTATCACTTGCCCATTCATTGTAATAAGCTTGGGCCTCACCATTTATGTTCTCCAATATGTTCATAATAAAATTTAACATTTCATCTGTGTATGATGTATTCACATTCACAATGCCATATTTTACTTTCTGTAGTAGAGCCTCCATATTTTCAGGTTCATTTTCAACAACAATTTTTTTTTCTCTTTTTGAAAAATTATTGTATCGAGCATTAATTTCCTTTATCAACACCTTGGCCCGATACTCCCATTTTTTCATTTCTATCATATTTGGAAGTTGAAAATCCTTAATTGTAGATTCAACGTTATAAAAAACTAAATATTTTTCTGAAATATTTAATCTTTCATCCTCTTGTCGAGGAGGAGTCTGATGGGTGCTTGTTTCCCTTGGAGATTTGCTTGAACATTCAACACCTTCATTTTCTTTGTTTTGAAGCAATTATGATAGTTGAAAAGTAGTGGGTGTATTATCTTGCAAAAACAAATCTTTATCAAGTGGAAATTCATCCAACCCAGCACTAGAAGCTTCTGGTATATCCTTAAAAGTAAATTAGCAATAGAAATACGATCAAATCCTAAAAAAGTCTTTGATGCTTCTTTCTCTAAAAATTGTTGTGTTGCTTCTCTCCATGGCCTAGATGGAAGAATGTGTTTTCCAACTGGGAAGCATTGACCTCACATTTGAGTTTGGCGTTGTGGAGGAGGGGGTGACATTTTTTGATTTTTTTTGTGAAATTGTTGTAAGGGACCTTAAAATATAAAAATAAAAATTAGTTATAAAATTTGTGAAGGTAGAAAATAGAAACTAGTTATAAAATTAAATTATGAAAATTGTTTGCAAAATTTGTTATAACACTTACTGATAGAAGAAAAAATATCTTGCATATCTGCTGCTACAAATGGAATGTGGGCATGTTGTACATTTGAAAAAAAAACAAAATTAATTAAAAATAGTAAAAATTTTGTAAAACATTTGTTTCGGTAGTAATTAAAACTTACTCCCTGAAGATGAAACCTCTTGCGCAACTACGCCCGTTGGCACGTCTACTAGACGTGCAGCCATAGGTGGAGGTTTTTGAGCATTAGGAGAACTAGATATTCTAAGTTTCCTTGTTGATATTCTCCTTAGTGGTGGTGTTGTTTCCTCCATAGGTGTTTCATAGTCTCCTGATTCCTCTGGATTATAACCTCTGACAGCAGCATCCCACTTTGAAGAGGAAGAGGATGCCCTTTTCTATGTTTGGTATAAAATATCAAAATTATAAAAAGACAAACAATGGAAAAAAAAAATATTACTTAAATATTAACAAAAAAATAACCTGAACCTGCTACTCTATCATGGCTAAATTGACTAGGATTGAGTGCCAAGATGTTGGTACTGGAGTGTTCTGCAAATTATAAAAATATTCATAAAAAAAACAATAATTTAATTGCATGTGCTAACTGTCAGTGAGGGTGAAGCATGGGTTTTCACGCTCTCTATTTCCAATCTGATCCAATGTGAGATATAAGTGGGCCAGTCGAATTTCTGGTGTGCAATACAACAAACCAAATATGCTAAGGCCCACATTGGAATTTCTATCAACCTTCCTTGCAGAATGAGTTTGGCAAAGAAGAATTCACAACATGCCCGAAGAAATTTATTTTCAATCGTCGATACGGTCAAACCCCTTTTGGACTTGGTGGGCATAACTGCAAAAAAATAAAATTAGTAATTGTACACTAGTGAAAAGAATTTAAATTCAATTAAATAAAAAAATAGTTATACCTTGAAAATATTTTGAATGCACTTTGAATTTGGTCTCCAAGTAGATTTTGTTGTCATTTAGTTAATTGGTATTTGGAAGTGATAGGCTCAACACCAACGAGGGGCAATGCTATCAATCTAGCGATATATGTGGCTATGAAAGAAATAATGATGTTTTTGTTGTCAATGACAAGATTTACCTTACCCACATCCATATTATAAGCTACAATGATCCTCTCCACCAGTTTAATGTTCGTTTCAAAATGAGGTATTGAAAATAGACCCTGAAGACCACAGTCCTTGACCCAAGACATGTCGTAACACAGTGTTGATAAAATTTTTGAAATTAGGGGGTAAATTAGGTATTTATAATTAACTTTAAATATTTGAGGAGTTTTAGGGGATGCTATATGATTTACAGGTATGGATAATAAGATACAATGGAAAAGGTTTCAAACAGGAGAAAAAGGGTTAAAAATTGCTTAAAAATTATGGTAAAATATTAAAACCAATATAAAATTGGAGGAAGAGGGTTAATATTGTGTTAAAACTAGAGGAAAAGGGTAAGAATGCATTAAAATGGGAGGAAAAATGTTAAAACTATGATAGAAAAGATGAAAAAATGATTGTTAATCCCTTTATATAAATTTTTTGCATGCAATCATCTCCTGGATGGGTGACACATGTCTTATGCATGCAATAATTTAACAAATGGATGACATGTGGTACAAAAGTACCACTACTACCAACAGGGAACTTGATACAATTATAACACATCGATACTCTTACAATCGATTGACATGCATTCGATCATCATGCTTGCATCTGATCTGTATTACACCAATTGATCATCATGCCTGCAACAGATCGGTATTCCTATAGATGATCATAAATCCTATAGCAGATTATCATACCTATAGCTGATTGGTATTCCTACAACTGATCAACATACCTACAACTGATCGTCATGCCTGCAATCGATCATCATACCTGCAACTGATCATCATTCCTACAGCTGATCGTCATGCTTACAACCAATCATCATACCTATAGACGATTGGTATTCCTACAGCCAATAATCATACCTACATTTGATCGTCATGTCTATAGCCGATTTTCATGCCTATAGATGATCGTCATGTCGACAACTAATCGGTATTCCTGTAGTCGATTGTCATGCTTGCAGCTAATCATCATGCCATCAGTTTTCATGTTGGCATAAAGTCTTTCATATTGGCCTAAAGCTTTTACGTATGTCGTACATTTTTAGATTTTGCAAATCGATATTCATATCCCCCAACACAAACAAATTTTCCACGATTTGAATATTTTTGGAGATAAATTAATGAAATTCACCATGGTTTGAAAATTTTCGAAGACAAATAAATGCAATTTGCCATGTATACTTCTACAAATTTTGTTGGGATTCCAAGACAAATTGATTTGATTTTATAAATATATTTTGGGGTCGACCCCTTATGCATAACCCTAAATAGTTAACCAAATTAATATATTTTATCAAACTAAATATGACAAACTAAAAATATACAAATGCATTATGGATAACCTGATGGCTTCTTTTGAGAAGGTAAACATTGATATGGTTCCATGATCTAGTAAGCATTAAGTAGATATAATGGCTACTGCTATATTGCTTGTGCTCTTATAATTATATTATGAACAAGTGATAATTATCACCTATCAAATTAGACAACCAACAACCTTGCAATCCAGGCAAGAACCACTAGTTATTTTTGTCATTGAATAAACATCAATCCTCGACTCTTGGTATAAGTAAATGTATGATTTCCTTAAGAGCAGTATTTTACCTAAAGGATTGAACCATAACAAGTGGAAGAATCTTAGGCAAAATACTTTTTGCTTTTTCATAATGGGAGATATCCTCTATAGGTAAACATTTTATGGTATTCTCTTGAGATGCCTTAATTTTGATGAAGCCAAAATAAATATTCAAGGATCCCATGAGGGGGTATGTGATGGAGACTTCAATGGAAGTGACATTGCTAAGAAGCTCATTTGTATGGTCTATTATTGGATGAATATGGAAAAATATACTCATAATCATGTGTGTAAATGCTACAAATTTCAAAAGCATGATAACCTAATTCATGCACAGTCTCAAGAGATCTAATCGATTACATCCTCTTGGCCCTTATCTACTTATGGGCTAGATATTATCAAAAAAATAAATTTGGTGTCATCTCATGGATATACATTCATCATCATAACAATTAAGTACTTTATCAAGTGGTAGATGACATGCCCTTAGCCTTTTGCATTGATGTTCAGGTCTTAGAAGTTATCTTGAATCAAATATTGTCATAATATGGTATTCCTAACATTCTTATATTCGATAATGGTACTCCTTTTAAAAATAAGGATGTAGTCAAACTCTATGCTAAATTCAAAATTTATCATAAGTGTTTAACACCATATTACCCATAAAGTAATGGGTAGGTTGAATCTTCTAACGAGACATTATTCAAAATCTTGAAGAATATCATAAGCAAAATGTGTAGGGATTGGTATTTGTAGTTATATCTTAGTTTACAGGTATATTGCTTTAGTGTTCAAACTTTGACTATTTCTACACACTATGCCTTAGTTTATGGGATTGAGGCCATATTTTCCTTTAAATTAGAATTCATGTATCTTTGAATCTATATCAAGGATGTAGTAGTTGATGATGAGTATCATAATGCATGACTTAGAAAACTTAAGTTCTTGATAAAAACAACCTCATGCCTTGGAGAACTTACATGTATATCATCAAAGACTTAAGAAAACCTATGGGAAATGATACTAACATCATTCCTTCAAAATAGGAGGCTTAGTTTTTAAAGAAAACTAAAAGAATACTAACATTAAGGAAGACCTTAAGGGTAAATTCAAACCCAACTAGTAGGTTCCTTCATCGTAATAACCAAATATGAGTCAAGGGCATATTGTCTATCATAGATGGTAATGAACACAAATAACCTATCAGTATCATGCACTTAAAAATATATTATGCCTAAGTTTACATATTTACCTAATCATTTCATGATTGCGTGACTGATTATATTCATTATTACCTTTTAATACATTTTTTCTTACCTTCATATGCTTGAATTGCATGTTTTCTTGTGTTTTCCTATTAATCCCATAAATTTATGAGGGGATATCCTATAATGAAGTGATGATGATTCTAGCTATAAAATAACATCACATGCATTGCACTTGTAGTAGGTCATTGCACTAGTGGACTTCCTCGACAACTTCTCCAAAAACATCTCTAGTTCTTTTGATATTTTAAACTTTGGAAAAGAAATTGTGGTTCTGACAACATATAATGGTCACCAGTTATGACCCAATCATACTTTTATGCCTTGATTTCTTTATCTATAATCTAAAATTTCTAAAGAACTTACATACATTGACTCATATGTTTTCTTGTTGCATAATCGAATGATAATTCCACTTGTCTACACTATAACAAAAAAGGGCTTTAATGACGCTTATAAAACACCCTTCAAGACCTTTAAAGGTGGGTTTTTAGTCATCATATATGAGGTAATTCTAAAAACTCTATGATATATGAAGATGGGTAAAAACTGCCTCAAAGAACCACCCTCTTAGGACTACAAGAGAATTGTGAACCACCATATTAGGACTAAGAGGGCGGTTATTAACTACCCTCTTAGGGTTAATCCTCTTAGTCCTAAGAGTATGGTTCTTACCCACCCTATTAGGGACTAAGAGGGTAGTTATAAACCGCCTCTTAGGGCTAAGAGGGTAGTTTATAACCACCCTCATATGGTCCCACCCTAAAAAAAATATTAGTAAGAGGATCCATGTAGGAGGTACTATACCATTGATTATAAAGAGCCTATGACTCTTTATTCAACACACTCTTATCAGAAACAATTATATCAGTGTATGTTTTAACTCCATGATCAATGCCTAAGAGTTTATAAACTTTACAAAGCTACTTGATAATAAATAAGATCTCACAGATATTGCTAATTCTTTGATAATCAATCAAATTATACTTAGCAACTAAAAAAAATTCTCTTTGTGGTCTTAGATTGCATAACACCACCCACGGTGCTTACGACATCAATGTATTGATATGAACTCATCCTCTTGATCAAAGCTCAAAAGTTTCCAAGAAAATACTATAACATGATTATCAATGAGATCTTGCATGTACTATCAACACCTTGTCTTCCTTATCCAATGGTATTTTATTATCACAATCAATAAACTAATATGGATTGATATTAAATCATAATGATAGTGATGAACCCAACTTTTTAAATTAAATATCACTCTTTGTATCTTTTAAAAGAATGTATATTAAGAAAATTCAAACTTTACAAAGCTACTTGATAATAAATAAGATCTCACACATACTACCAGTTCTTTAAGAATCAATCAATTTATACTCAGCAATATAAAACAATTCTCTTTATGGTCTCGTATTTCAAAACACCACCCACAGTTCCTATGACATCAATGTATTGATACGAACCCATCCTCCTAATCAAAGCTCAAAAGCTGCCAAGAAGACACTGTAACATGATTATCAATGAGATCTTGCATGTACTGTTAGAACCTTGTCTTCCTTATCCAATGGTATTTTACTATCCCAATAAATAAATTAATATGGTCTGAGAGTAAATCATAATGACAGTTATGAACATAGATTTTTAAATTAAATGTCACTCCTTTTATATTAAAAAAAATGTATATTGAAAAAATTCAAACTTTATAGATCCTATGCCCTAAATAACACCCCTATGATTTAGTAGCCTATTACCCACATATCATTAGAAACACTTGCCATTAATTTCCATGTTAATAACCTCAATAACTTGTCCTAAGATTTAAGTATATATATCTTTTCCTAGTAGTATGAAACAACTTAGTGTTCATGCTACCCCAACTTCAAGAAATTTTCTCAGAATAACTCTGCAATAGGATTATTAAATTTATATCCATCATGATTTGGTGTTGTAGGAAGGTGAGACACTTACCATAACAATCACCCATGTTCAAAATGTGACAAGAATCCCCCATGTTCAACTGGTTGTCCAACTAATACATTCAAGTATACGTGGTAAAAAAGTTGACATTTCCATGATTCAAATATCCTATGGATGCATAAAGATATGGTTGATTTATTAACTAATAGTAGCAATGCAAAGATAGAGTAGACCACCTCCATGGAAATTAGGTTTTACAATTAAGGAACTAAACAAAAAAATATCATTCAATAAAAATATTCATAAAGTTCGTATATATGTATATAAAGAAAATATTGGGAAAGGCCATTATGAGAATGAAAATTATGAATAGATTGCCTATAAGGAGCGTTCTCATCCTCATATGTCATTGTATCTCATGTTGGTCCCTTAATTCCTCCATATTATTGAATGCTCCTTCTTCAACCACTTATCCTTTTCAGGTTTGTAAACTCACACATGAAGTACAAAGTAGAGTGTGAGGTGAAATTCCATTACACATATAATGAGTGCTACCTAAAAAATTTCATGTTTATAACCATAAGTTTGCAAGGCCTTCTTATGGATGTATATTTGTAAAACCTAAACAAGAACCTACATTGAACAAACACAATTTTACGTGATGCAAGGAATTTGTAGTCTAGTTTGGCTACATAAAAATGGGACTTAGGAAAAGAGTGCAGAATATTAGTGTCCAATTGTTGCTAAGAATTGAAATTGATGTCATTTGTGTGATGATTTTGTATTTATGGCTTGTGTTGACAAAAAAAAATGATTATTTGTTGTAAATTTGAACAAAGAGTCATGGGTTATATTCCTGCAACCTCCACCTGGTTGTATTCAAACTTCAAAATTTGATATTTTATGTGCACAAAATTTATAATGTGGAAGAATTTAATAGTTTATTCTTTTTTTTTAAATTAAAATAATAGTTGACATAATTCCCACATAATTGGTTAATAGCCAAAGACAAGAAATTAACAAAATCATGATAATTCCAGGTAATGTTCTACATTATTATTTCTAGAAACAATCTCTTAAAAATGTAAACATAACTATAATAAAAAATGATTGTTCACCAAAAGTGGGACCTTTCACTTACATTAAGTTTCCCACTCCTTGTACAAGAAAAAACATGTCCATCACCTCATATGAAGGATAGTCAGTTAAATATTTATGGGGACATATGAAATGAAGGAAAGTGTTTGACACCAATTGCCATATCTTCTCTTCCCTATTATTTTGCTTATTAAATTTCTTTATTACCTTTACATCTTACCAAATAATAATGACAAGAACGTAGCCAGTTAGTTGTTACATTCAATTTATACCTAATGAGGTTACCATGAATTTGTGTAATACCCTTTCACTTGGTTGGTGTATAGGGCATGGTGTAAAGCATCCTATAGGTGTTGACTTGATATCTTCCTTGCTTGAAGAGGAATTTTGAGGTTTTTTAAAACTAGATTGTTGAATGCTCCTTCTTCAACCACTTATCCTTTTCATGTTTGTAAACACATACATGAAGTACAAAATAGAGTGTGAGGTGAAATTTAATTACACATATAATGAGTGCTACCTCAAAAATTTCAATATTATAACCATAAGTTTGCAGGACCTACTTATGGACATATACGTGATCACTGAGATAACCGAGATCAAAATAAGGGTAACTTTTCATAAACTAACAAAATAAATGATCTGATTTCTATTGAAAAGGAGACCTCTACCATTATATGTACAAATAGATCTAAAGGTGTATTATCTATTTAAAATTGGACTAAGCACAGGGACTAAGTACCATCCTAGCTATGTATGGTCAATTCCTTAAAAGCGAAAACAATCTATACATCTCATATAATTAAGGAAATTCCTCCTTTCTACATTTTATGATGATAAACCACTAAGTCAAAAGCTATATTTAGCCTTGCACTAGCAACTTCTAGTGTAAACATATGAGTAAGTAGGTGATTTCTATTTACACTTAAACCACAAAGAAGAATGTGTGTTTTTTCCCTACAATAATTAGTTTATTTTTTAGTTTGTTTTGTAAAGAAACATGATTTCATATTGCAATGTCACGAACAAGATGATATCAATATTAAAATTTGTGACTTAATTGTGCATATTATTGATGTCCTCAAGTTTTAAAAATATGTCTTTGTTAAACATGGTTGCATAATGGTATAATTCTAAGCTGAAAGAATTTTTATCTCTAAAATTTCCTAAGATCGTCTTATCCCATTTAGTAAAATTATAAAGGTTCTTTACCATGTCATAGTCTTTAACCCCTTAATATTTTGAATGTAAATATAAATAATTAAGTGGCAAAATTTTAATATTTTTAATCTACTAATATTTTTAAATGACTTCATTTGCTCAGTTTGTAATATATGGTTCTTCATTTACTAAATTTATCAAGGATGTGCTAACAACTGCTCAAGAAGCACAAATAGATATATTACAAGGAATAGCTCATTGAAACTTTGTTAGTGCTATATGGTTGTGCCTTTGTGGATATCTCTTAATGATAATATCTATGCTAGATGGGAATGGATACAATATTTGATACTGGTACAGAATCGGATATGGGTACAACAAATTTTCCAGATCTAATATGGATACGATTGGATACAACATTAGAAAAAGCATATATGTTTAATATATGAAAATAAAAAAATATATGACACAAAAATGTTTACATACATATATGTTTTTAATAGGATATTTTCATTAACTAGGTAGCCTTAAAAAATTCACCAGGCACCATCATATACATAATCTCCATCTAGGGTAAAGAATGCTCTAAAAAAATAAATGATAAATCAAATCTGTGGAAATAATTTAATTCTCAAGAGATGAAAATGGTTCTTTTGGAAAGTAATTCTACAAGGCATCTTGATCCATGTACTTCCATATGACAACTAGATGTAAGGGTATGTAAAATATCTCGTAATTGTTCTAAATCTACATAAATTGTAGACCTAGAACTTAAACTAACAAAATGAATTTTGCAAACAATTGAGATATAAGTGTTATATTGGTAGTCCTAGAAATTAAACTAACAATTTGTTGCCCCTTCATCGTAGCTCATAAAAACTGATAATAAATCTTTTAAACATCCTAAAAATATATTACAACGTACACTATTATGCAAAGTGTTATAGTTTATTTTTCAAGACTCCATAACATGTTATACTTAAATAAATATTATGTATAGCTTATTTTCATAAAATATATTTCTTTTTTGTATTTGATATATTACTTGTATAAATTGTATATATTACTTATATATCCAAAGAGGATTACCAAACATGCATAAGACTCAAAAATATAAATTGGTACCTTATTATTAAAAAGTCATTTCCAAAAATGGTGTATATCCAACCTTGATAATATTCAAATATTAGGTGTCTGTATAGAAGCTAGCAAGCTACCTCCTATTGATATTCTAGCCCTTCCAATGTTTAAGAATTATACTCCTAGAATTCTAGTTCATGTTTTATATATTAATAACTTGGACAAATATGTAATTGTGGAGGACTTAAACTTTGTATTTGGGCCCCTTTTTGAAATTGTGGAGAAAGCCAAATATGGACTTAGCATAAAGTTAATGTAGGAGGACCAGATGAGAGGCCAGGAATTTGTAACTTTTCCATCTATAAAAGTTACAGACCATTTATTAAAAATGGCACATCGATATGTGTTAAAATGAAAGCCAATGATAATCTAGTTTGGGAGAAATCCTTCAGCTGGCTAAGTGAATTTAGTGAGAAATCGGAGGGTATCACAAGAACTCCAAGAGATTGCTAATATATAAAAAAAAAAAACTTCAACAAATAGATTATGAATGTAGATATTTTCTTGTAGCACTGGAGTCATATTGGCTGAGGATTAGGTATACAATGCAGCTATATTATTATAATTGTATTTTTCAATCTACTGTAAGTGCAATTTATTTAAGAAAACAATAATTTTAGAAGTCTTCTAAAGGTCAAATATGCTACATATACCCTATATAAACATATTGATGTTTTGAGTTTCACGCATCACTATCAAAAATGTGTATTGCATATATGTAGAGCATCTGGAGAAAGTATTATAATTTATAAATGTCAACTTTATTTCTATGATTTTTCCCTCTATGGATACCTATGAATATTTTATCTTTTTTACTTGCCACAAAATCCTTGCTTCTAAGGCAAATTTAAAAATCTAAATAATTATGGCACTTATCTTGATCGTATTCACTTGTGCTGAGTTTAACCTCATAACATGAGATTATGGTATAAAAGAACTATGGATTATTTCTTAAAAACTAAATTTTGTGATGTTTTAAAGGTCATAGTTAAAGAATAATTTTTGATAACATAACCAACTATAAAATGATTCATGCATGGCCTTTGTAAATTGTAACAAGCAAAGAAAATTGATTTGCAACTGATGTAGTCTTTGCCTTATAATGCTACATGAAGAGAGGTCATAGACAATGGATATCTTAAATAATATACCACTACCAACAATAAAGCATATTTTATTGCTCTTGTGTAGGGATTAGAATCAGTAAAATATTTTATTGTGTAGGTGAAATGTAAGGGTTGTGTCTAGCACATATTACTACTTTTTTTGGAAGTTCCCGTGAGTGCTAGTAATCCCCCTATTGTCATTTTTTTTATTAATGAAACTAATATTCTATTAGTATGGTCTGATTTTGGTGAGGAATTTAGCATGGAAAGAGAAATGTGAGCCTAAATGCCACAAAAAATATCCATTAAAAGATGAGAGAAAGTGTCAATGCAGGGAGAGGAATCTGCTGGTCTAGAATCTAATAGATTTAGTTACACCAAAATACAAATGATAATATAGAGTAAGGTCCTATTTTATTTTCACTTATATCTCACTCTTTATTTTATTTATCAGTATGTTAGAAGTTTCTTCAAGTCTTTCTCATATCACAAGTCTTGGGAGGGAAGGAAGCAATGACAAGAGTAGTGGTTTTTAAAATAGTATGTGGATATTGCATGTAAAATTTTAGTGTGTTTACTATATATTATAGTATGTATAATCTGATTTAAGGTTATCCCCATATGATAAGGATGTATAATTACAAGCTATTGATCATTGGTATTGTAAATTTGCAAAGAGTGTGGGTGGTCGTGTTCTTATATGGGAGTGTTTTATTTTGGTTGGGAAGAAGTGTTTCCCTGGTGGCATCTTGAGATATAAAGGTTCTATTTGGATTGTTCTCTCCATAACAAAAAACTCCCTACCTATTAAAAGGTCGATTATCAATCCTTCCTCTGACTGTCCAACCAATATTAGATATAATTGGTTTTGCATAGTGGTATTTACCCCCCAACCCCATAGGATTCTTTTCAAAAGCTCTCGTATTGGAATAGTATAATTAGAAAGATATATACCTTCATAGTAGTATGCCATCATGGAAAATTTTGGAAAAAATATGAATGTAGTATCCTTTGCATTTATTATGAGTATGCCCTAGTGGATAGCTCCATGTTTTATCAATCCCCAAAAAACATTGAGTAATGAAATTTTAAAGAGAACTCATGCGTAAACACAACATTAGGATTTAAATTTTGATCTAGGGTTTAATCTAGGGTTTAAATTTTACAAATATCATGTGTAAAAACAACATTACAAACTAAAAAATTCCAAACCCTAATCGCAAAATACCTAAAATAATACAAAATTCACTAAACCTAACTAACCTTGTCTTCATATTAATACCTCATTCTACGCATTCAGCTTCATCCCTCATCTCTCACCATTTTAGGTAATTAGAAAAAAATTTAAAGAAATTTTAGGGCAAACCCCAACAAAAAAATGAATAGCACAAATCAAAGCTCTAGGGACTTAGGTTGTGCATGCGGTGTGGAGGTTGTAGTAGCTAAGATATAGTGTAGATATTCTAGTAGCTAAGGTGTGGCATGGAGGTTGTAGTAGCTAAGTCATGTCAATTTTAGTAGCTAATATGTGGTGATTCCAATAGCTAAGATGTAATGATTGCAATAGCTAAGGTGTGGCGGTTGTAGTAGCTAAGGCAAGGTATTAGAGTAGCCAAGGTATAGAGTGGATATTGCTAAGGTTTGATGGACTTTTGTAGTAGCTAAGATGTGGTGGACTATTATAGTATATAATATGAACTAGAATATCTAAATATTTGAAGAAAAATGAGGTCACCGCAGGAGTTTTAAGCCTTCATATTAAAAAAATCTAAACTACCTCTAAGAAGGCATTTTATAACCGTCCTCTTAAGTATAAGAGGGTGTTTTATAGCCACCCTCATAGGGGTACCCAAAAAAAATTAGGTCCCCCTAAGATGGTAGATATAAACCACCCTCTTATCCCTAAGAGGGCAGTTATAAACTGCCCTCTTAGATCACCCTAAGATGGTGATTTATAACCATTTTCTTAGTTTAACCCCTAAGACAATAGTTTATAACCATCGTCTTCGTCCTACGAGGGTGGTTTATAGCCCCTTATTAGGGTGGCCCTAAGAGGGCAATTATCCTAGGGAGGTTATAAACCACCCTCTTAGGATCTATTAGGGAGATTTTTTACCGCTGTAAAAAATTACCTTAATTTAGCCACCATTAAAGCCCTTTTTGGGTGTAGTGCTATGTCCATATGCTTGTTTTTTGTATATAGGGTCAAGATGATTTTCCATGACCAATGATGATCCTAGTAAAGATATATCACATTATACATTTACATCTTAGTTAGGTAACTAAGGTAGTGAATCTCTTTGATGGCTCCTTTTGGATGGACAAAAAATATTTTCAAACAACTTATTTATCTCATCTCTTCTCATCAAATACTTCCTCTAGACTTGTCAACACTCTATGATGATGTTGATAATACAATGTCAACTTAAGAGTGGCATATAAAAGGGAAATTCTAAGATAACAAGCCATTCCCTAGGGTAATTTCTCTCTCACTTCCTTTATCAACATATCTTTTGAATCAACCTTATACCTAGGAAAATAGGTCATTGGATTATTCAATGTTTGGTGAATATTGAGAATAAAAACATTCATACACATTCACTAATTCTATCAAACATATTTCCTTTGTATAGAAATCTATCAATTTTTTTAATCTCATCAACATTTCTTCAAGCATTGCTTTTAAAACATCATTTCCATCAAGTTATGGTTCATCCTTATATCCAAATAGAAAGTTTGGTAGAATCATTCACCACTTGGTAAGCGTTAGCAATTCCTATATGCCCAATGAGTGAGGAATGATTCTATCAAACCTTCTTATTTGATATAAGGGTCTATCATACATCATAAATAATAAAAAACATAATGGTATCAACATACCAACCTATGATTAATTTGTGATTCAATATTATATCCAACTTGAATAAGGGATAGGATGATTTGATGCTTGGCAAGTATTAGCATTTTCTATCCTCTAAAAAATAACAAATTATTCTATCAAACCTTTTTCCTTGATATAAGGGTCTATCACAAGTTTAAATTTATCAATTATCAAATTTATCATTATACCTAACATGTATGAATGAAATACAATTACCTAATATTTGATAAAGTGTTTAAAACACCTAATTATTATACCAAAATATGCCATATATCTATATAGGCAATGCACCCTAGACTCTAGCCAATGGTTTAGATTGGATGAAATGATATTTCACTTGATCTCAACTTGCAAAGAATGCTAGATCCTTCAGATTATTATATATTTAGAAAAAAAAGGGTTAAAATGGAGTAAGGATGAGAGTTATTTAATAAAAATGGATGGGATATAGTGTAACAACATTGGATTTCACTAAGTAATATGCTAACACAACTAATTTACATAATATTTAACAGACCAACCATTATCAATTGCAATCACAAATTCATTCAACCTAAAGTATTTGCATTGTTAATTCCAAGGACTTAAACAAATAGCAATCCAAAAAGTAGAATCTACTTTAACATAATAGACTAAGCATTTAAGTATAACAAAAATGACTTAAAATATAGAATGCATTCATAAAAACCTACAATCACATGGTAATGGAGGTCAAACAACTATCACTTCATTAATTGGTACTAATATTACATAGAATTCTAGGCAAGGACTATATAGTCAACCCTTGAATTAAGGTCTTACTACTTATGTATAGGCTACATTTAAAATTTATAGTGGGAGTTTGACAATTGTGATGAGACTGTTAAGAAAATATCTTGGCAAGAAAACTACAATGTTGAGGTGGTCACTCTAGATTTGTTCTTGCATTTGAATTTGAATTGCTATTGAGCCTACTATATCAATATGCAATTATTGTGTTATTGCAACTGATTTGCGAGAGCTATAATTTTTATGCCTTAATATCAACAATCGAAAACAACTAGAAGACACCATGGTAGTTATAGGTCTTAAGAGTGATGTTTCATGGATGCTTTCTCTAAAATAAGGCTTGTTATTTTTTCACAAAGCTTCTTGGAATGAAACCATGATTTGCAATTGATGTGATGATGTCACTCTAGGATGTGTTTCAATTTAGTTCACTTTAATTTTGTATATTGATTTAGTTTTTGCATGGTCTTAGGCTTTAACTAGAAGATGTTGGCATTATTTGTTTGGACGACCCAACTTTGCATACTTTGACTGCGTATATCCTAACTTTGTGCAAGATTCATTTTGGTTATGTGTATCCTGGTCCTTCTTGCATGATTTTAGGCTTCAATGTGAGGATGCTTATGTCATCACTTGGAGAGGCCTAGTTTTTTTCATCATGATTTGTGCATTTGAATTGCATGAATTTGGGCCCATTTTCTCTTTTTTTGAGATCACTATTTGGGTGTCCCAACTTTGTGCATCCTGGGTTTGTTCACTTTTTCCTTTTTGCATGATCTTGGGCTTTGGTTTAGGCATGTTGACATAATAATTGAGGTAAGCCTAATTTTGAGTATCATGGCTTTGCTAATTTTACCTTGCACATTCTCAGGTACGAGGAATATCATGTTTAAATTGCTATTGACATAATATCAACTTTGAACATCTCGACATAATATCAACTTTGAACATCTCGATTTTGTGTAAGCCCACAAGCCTTCAACACAGCCAATTTTTCAAAAAAATACTTCTCTTGCTCTACATTGAGGTCATAAAATTGACCTACATTCTTGGAACCTCCTACAAAATGTTTGCTTGTGGGAATTGAGAAATTAGAAGGCCTAGTTTCATTCGTTGTAGAGTCAAAGTGATAATGATATGGAATGCGAATGAAACTTATTATAATGAAAAATAACTTTTGAAAAATGAGATATGATAAGTGGGTGATTTATGTATGAATAAAATGAGAATATATAAATGACTTTTTATATATAATGAAATGGTTGGTGTAATGGAAATGAACATGGTAATGGAAATAAAGTAGAATTTACCTTTTTAGACCTTCTAGGTGGCTTATTCCCTCATTTGGCACTTTGTATTTTGTCCTTATTCTTGTGGTGCTAAAGGTGTCACATGTAGCTACTATTTTGCTGTGGTGCTACTTCCTATGCACTAGGTATCCCTTGACCATCATGTGCTCTAATAGTTTCTTCTGGAGGAATATCTACCTCTTGGATCTCTTATCCTTCTTCATCTTCTTGATTTTATCCATTAGTTAAAACATCTTCTACTTTTTGAAGGACTAGACAGACCGTTTTGCATATAGTTGGTGGAGGGGTTTTGAGTTCCAAAACTTTTTCATGTATCCATCTTCGTTGATAGTAATTTTTATAAAAAATATATTGATATATTCTAGCCATATCTTGCACCTTAGCTTGCATCATAGCTATTTTATTTAGAAACTCAATCACTTGGGCTTCTTTGATGGGCTCTTTACATAGGTCTATTTTTATTTCATCATTGGCTATCGATTAAATCTAAGCTTAAATATATTTTTTGGTTAGAAGCCTAGTCTCTTCATCCCAAAATCCTAGAAATCCCAATTCTTTGGATTATCTCATTGGATTCATTATCCTCTTCCTTGATATGTAGCCTTTCTATCATATCCCATCCTTGTTAAATCCTTTTGTTCTTCTTGATTACAATCTAGGAGACACTCATCGATGCATTCCATTGGATTCTAAGTATGTATCTTACAACATGCTCAAATATCATTTTGACCAAACTCATTAGGTCTTCAGTTGGTTTAATTTTACCTTCTATTTTATCTTGATCATGTCTAAAGTATTATATTGCTTCCTATATAGTTCATGCATTGAAGTCCAGATAGCCTCCAACTTGATAAGCCTTGAGAGCATATTGAAGGAATTTGTTCCAACTATTCTTCCTTAGAAAAGTGAGAGGCTTTATCTTATTCCTTCTTCGCTTTTAGTTGTTGTTGTATGTCCTTAAAATATTATAACAATATCTTATTCATATATTGAATTTATTGCACCTATTGATGACTCAAAAGCTACATTATTATATTTTTTAGTTTTTTATTTTTATTGTTCAAGATATTTTTTACATTTTTCTACTCTTTAAAAATTATCTAAAAGTCCTTAAATTTCTCTTCCATTCATCCATATCTATCTCTTATCTTATCACCTTGTAAATAGATAGTGTTGACATGGGCTTGGGCACTAAGCAGAGAGTCTTCCAATAACAATTTGGAAATATCCATCCTTTGTGTTTCCACCTAGTAATCTTCAGGTGTCATCTCAATTTCTACCTTATTTACCTTTGGTGTGGCTATGAATCTTAGCTACTAATAGGTAGTTGGATCAACTGCATTCATTTTCCTAGGAGGAGCACACTCCTATACCTTCTTGGGTTCTTTATTCTTCTACCACTCTTGAGTATTTTGGCTCATCTTCTTGATCATATTAATGGTGGTTATATATGGATGGTCATGTGGTGGTATTGTGGAAAATATGGATTGTAATGTGGGAAAGGGGTATTAATGAATTTTATGAATTATTTTTGTGGTAGTGGTTGTAGGGGTTTGTATAAATGGAGTGGATGTGGTTGGGAGAATTTTAGATGTGGTATTATTTTGAGTAGTTGGCCCTTATGGAGAATTTTGTGGTGATGAAGAAAGGGAGGGAACATTTATTAGGATCAGTGGAGAAAAATTAGTATTTGGGTTTAAAAAAATCATACCTATTGTTGTAGTTGAAGGTTACTCTGTTGTTGGCTTGGTTGTTGTCCAGTCATTGGAGGTGGCCCTTAGATTATTTATTTCTTATGAGCCCCTTCCTGTGACTCACTGAGAGGGTTGGATTTTATTTTATCAAATGCTTCTAGAGGATTTACATGATTAAATGGAATCATCCATAGCATATTTTGTATATATGACTATATACTGATATGAAATCCTTCATTGTTATTAGCAAGATAAATCAGTGTTTGTATACCATCAATTGATGCTTCTTACTTCTAAAGGTTATGATGCTCTATGGATCCTAAGATAAACTTGAGCACTAGACTAAGAGGATACTTCAAAGTGCATATTTTAATTCTTCTTATTTTCATTTATGGAGCAGTGGAGCTAAGAAAAGGTGCTCCAGGGTTATGCATAAGAGTGAAATATCATAAATTGGCTATATTTAGAATTTTCAAAATTTTAAATTTACTAATTTTGGAATATTTCACTGGGGGCCATTTGCTCAAAATTTAAATATGATAAATTTTTCTGGGGGCCTATATATACTATAGGATGTACCAATAAACATACATCTAAAGCACTCTAACTAAAAAATAGCTCTGAAACAACAAAAAAATTGACAAGGTTGTAGAGAAGTGTCTATCGACATAATACAATAGGTTGTAAGGGAGTGTCAATCATTATATGACTATCGGTTGTAGGGAAGTGCCAATCAACATAATATGATCAACATAAGCCAATTAATTGCAGAGGAGTAACAATCGGTATATGGCTATCGATTGTATAGAAGTATTGATCACCATAATACGATCGATTTTAGAGGATTTTAAATCAATATAAGTCGATCGGTTGTAGAGGAGAGACTATCAGCATAATTCGATCGGTTGTAGAGAAGTGTCTATTAGCATAATTTGATCAGTTGTATAGGAGATACTATCGACATAATGTGATTGGTTGTAGAGAAGTTTTTATCGATATAAGTCGATTGGTTGTAGAGAAGTGTCTATCAGCATAAGTTGATCAGTTGCAGAGACGTATCTATCAATATAGGCTGATCGGTTGAATAGGATAGTCTATAAGTATATGTTGATTAGTTGTAGAGAAGAGTCATTCAGCATAAGTTGGTTAATTATAGAGAAGAGTAATCAGCATAAGCTGATCAGTTGTAGAGAATATTTAGTCAGTATAAGTCGATCGATTGTAGAGAAGATTCAACCAACATAAGTTGATTGATTACAAAGGAAAGACTATCAGAATAAATCGATCGGTTGTAGAGAAGTGTATATCAGCATAATATGGTCAGTTGTAGAGGAGAGTTTATTAGTAAAATTTGATTGGTTGTAGAGGTGTATCTATATTCCTAATCCAATCTGTTGTAGGGTAGTTTATTAGTAAAAGTTGATTGGTTCTAGAGGATTGATGACTGTGAAAATAGGTAGAGTATTCTTCTTCCATTGTTCTTTTGTCCTGTAGCGCCCAAATTTTTTGCACCCTTACCTTCAAACTAAAGGATCCATGCCTGGAAGGGGGGTGCGAGAAGGATGGGACAATACCTCGAATGGAGATACCCTTTGAAGGTTGCACCTCTCGGGGGAGGGGTATAAAGGTGAATTTTCAATGGATGGTGGAGTTCACCAGGAACCTTTGAGTGGCAATTTCCATGCCTAGGTTGAGAATGGGTTTGATGTGTTCATTTTATGTTCAATCATTCAAATTCCTAGGTTGGCCAAAATGAATCTAACCTATTCTATATAAAATTTTTGATTTATATAAAGATAACAAACATAAATGAATCCTAAATACAAAAAATATCTAAAATGGAGAAGAGTGCACCTGATTTCTGATGTCTGATGAAGATTCTAAAGCTTGTAGGAGTCCATATCATCCTGGATATGACAAGATCATATGTAATTGTACAGAATCATCCAGATCATAGAATATCATCTAAGATTAGCCAAGATCGTCAGCGACCTGACGAATTCGTCAGAAACCTGCAATCATGAAAACACACACTATAAACTAAAAATACAATTGCAAGAATGATACAAAATGGTAGAAATAAGAATATAAATGCTTAAATGATAAATCCAGATATCAAATCAAATGGGATGCAATGTTTTAATAATTTATTTTGAATTTTATCATGCAAATATGCTAAATGAGGTGAACTCCAAGATGCATAACAAAAGTGAATTAATCTAATGCATAATTAAATAAGAAAAAGAGATAGAGAATGCAAACTCAGGGCTCTGATTGCCCCCAATATGAACTGTAGTCAAAATCATCTGTAATAATACGAGATCATCGTCGATCTCAACAGGATCATCCAAAATTATGGTTGAATCACCTGCGACGATCCGAGGTTCCTTCGACTGAAACACAGTAAGATCCTACAACAAAACTTGAAAAAACAAGTGCAAATGATGGGGGATAGGATGTTCTAACACAACAAAAACTAAATTTGCAGGGAAATTATCAGCCAGGGGGATAAACTAGGAAAATCCCAAGTTTATATAGGATTAGGTGGATGTTAGGAGGTTGGGGATCATCTCAATCTGGGAGATCTCCAACATAGGAATCTCCAACCGCGCAGACACGCTTCTGCCCGAGTTGGAGAGGTTGTTGAAACAGAAGATAATTATGAAAATTCAATTTTGGGATGAAAACGTCTGGACATTCTGTTCTAGATGAATTCATCCAATTTGGGACGATATCATCAAATCGGCGACGATATCGTCCAACGGTCAAAACAACTTCTAAAAATGGCACAAAAAATGAGGTGAGTGGTTAACGAGCAATTTTAGGGTTAAAATTCAAATTTTTTTATCTTTTATTGATGGTTTAACTGCGCCAATTTTAGGGTGCTACATTTTGCCCCCTCTTTAGTGTATTTTTTGAAGAAAATGCTTTAAAGACGAGTTCTTCACATTTTACAAGAAAGCAAAAATTTATTCCATTTTTTAGATGATGATTCTAGGTCGAATCATACAACTGTTTGCTATGGTGCCCCCTCCGAGTTTTTACCCAAATCGAATGTTTGAGGTAAAATCGTGGAAAAGAAAAATTAAAAAAATGTTTTTTTTAAATAAAAATAAGAAAAATAGGGTAAAACCCTAATTAATTTTTACTGTTCACTTTCGCTATTTTAGAGCTTTGTAGGAAAAATGGTGGAAACAACATACAGATCGACAGAGGTATGGCACAGGTTGCGGGTAAGGATCTAAACCTAGTGTACTATATTTTTAGCTTGATTTGTTTAATTTTTTACTTGAATTTTAATTTTTTTTGGGCATCACGACTGTTTTTAGGCTGTCGACGATGTCGGGATGAAATCATCCCAATTTCATCGAAATCGTCCTTAATAGAATGAAATCATCTCTGATTATTCAAGTTGGGGATTGCCCCTTATTGGACGGGATCACCCCTATTTCTCTGATTTCATCCTTAGACAAAACCGGTGATATCACTTTTGCTATTTTAGAGCTTTGTAGGAAAAATGGTGGAAACAACATACAGATCGACAGAGGTCTAGCGCAGGTTGCATGTAAGGATCTAAACCTAGTGTACTATATTTTTAGCTTGATTTGTTTAATTTTTTACTTGAATTTTAATTGTTTTTGGGCATCACGACTGTTTTTAGGCTGTTGACGATGTAAGGATGAAATCGTCCCAATTTCATCGAAATCGTCCCTATATCACCGATTTTGTCTAAGGACAAAATTAGAGAAATAGGGGTGATCCCGTCCAATAAGGGGCAATCCCCAAATTGAAGAATCAGAGATGATTTCATCCTATTAAGGACGATTTAACTAAATTTGGTACGATATCGTCCAATAATGGGCAATATCATTTTTTTATGATATGAAATTGATTTTAATTGATTTTAATGATTATGTATTAATGATTTTTGTTGTTTTATTATTTATTTTGCAGAGGGGATTGCTAAAGAGTCGAGAGTGGAAATACAGGGGTCTCAGGGATGACTTAGTCATGCTCGATTAGGCCGAGCAAGATAGACTAGAAGATTTCAGACTGTAGCATGTGACAGAGATGCCACAAATTCCTATAGACATGGGGCTATTGACAGCCCTAGTAGAGAGATGGTATTCAGAGTCATCCTTCTTCCGGCTATTGCTAGGGGAGATGACTCCCAATCTAGAGGATGTATGGAGGATCTTGAGTATCCCCATACATGGGTGGTTCATGACTCCTTCGACCAATCAAGGCCATGCCATGATGAGATTGTGCAGTGACCCAAGTTTCACCCTGGAGAATGGCAGAGTGAACATCGAGGCTTTGAGACAGATGCCTAAGGCATCTCTATTGACCCAAGTTTTGGTAGGGGTGGTGGGTGGCCTTCTTCTATGCCACCAGAGTGGAGGTAGGTTATCGTGGCTCCTCTCAGATGTGGTCTGTGACATGAGAGACCATGGATATAGGTTTGCTTGGGATAGCTTTGTATTATGTTGCTTGTATAGGATCCTTTATGGGATCGTATACAAGGGAGGTCGATGTTGGTGCTGACATCGCTGCTATAGGTTTGGTGCTGGGAGCACATTACGATGCAGAGGCCGGTAGGGCTTCCACTAACAAGAGTTGATTGGGAAAGACCCTAGGTTTTCTATTGGTGGCTCTAGAGAGGGTCACAGCGGCGGATAGATCTGTCGATGTCCTAGAGGTTGCTAGATGACCTCACCCTAGATCATATCACCTAAAGACCATAAAGAGAGCATCTAGGGTGGGTAGAGGATGGATAGGAGTTGGCTCGCATCAGGCGAGTCATCTGGTTGAGGACATAGTGGAGAGAGGTAGAGCTCCACCGCTCTGACCAAGTTTTGAGGTAGTTTGGTCTATAGTAGGGGATCCCTTATCTTAGGGATTATGAGTACTCCTAGATTGTATAGGATAATACCACATTGAGTGAGGCTCCAAACATGCAGTGATTCTAGAGTCAGGACGTTGATGATGCCCCTATTCAGCTAGTGGATGGGGACAACATGGGGGTAGCAGATGGGTATGATGCCTGGTATGCAGTTATCTGTCCTCCTCATATGATGAGGGCATAGGGTCCGATGCACACTGTAGTACAATGGATGGAGAGGCAATGCCAGGCTACCATCGATGTAGTGAGGGGTTACAGAGGGAGGGATCAGTGACGGCCTCCTTAGGAGAGACATCGAAGAGTATCACAGGCTTAGGAGAGACAATAGTAGTGAGATAGGACGGAGAGACTCCCTTCTTAGTAGATGGATAGGCCACCATCACCTGATAAGGGCAAGGATGTCAAGGTGAGGGAGAGTAGTGAGATGGTAGCTCTCTAGGTGGAGAATGCTCACCTACGAGATTAGGTACATACTCTTAAAGATGAGGCAACATATCTTAAGGCTTGAAGTGGAGGGGCAAGAATTCTAGAGCTAGCACAGGTTGTTGTGCATACTGTGTTCTACCAGGGGTTGTACTATCATGTGGTTCCATAGGAGCAGACGATACCACTACCAGCCAGCATTACAGAGCTGATCAGGATGGAGTCATCGAGGACATCATCACGATCGATGTTGAGGACCCACGATATAGCACGGACTCTGATGGGACCACCTCCTCCACCTCAGGGTGGGAGAGGAGATGAGGCTAAGAGCTCGAGGGCTTATCGAGACTAGTTGATCATTATACATAGACCATATATTTTTGAGAGGATTGAGTATGCCAGGGTATAGATTGTGGCATACCAATCCGTTTTGATATGATGTATAGACTTCTTGATATATATATATATATATGTTCTTTTTGTGATATGACTTGTGCATATGTTTTATGATGCTTTAATATTTGTTGTTTGACTATTCATGTAATTATGTCATTGAAAATATTATAATTTTATGTCATGCTATAAAATTAAATGAAATAATCTGATGTAAACAAATTGGTTGTTGTGGTATGATTTGATGAAAAATAATGTGAATTCTAACAATAATTTCAAAGGACATTGTCGTTGTTACATGACCATTTCATGGAGTCATCGCTCGCTAGGTCATCAAGCTAATCCCAGTATGAGAGAAATATTGCTAAAAGTAAAAGGGTGCTTAAGAGACTTTCTTAAGACTTTGTGTTGTGATGATGAAAAATGATGATGGTGATGATTTGTTTTCAGATTTTCATGAAAATATTATGCATGAAATATTAAAAATATGATTTTTGCTAGGCATAAAATTCTTAAGTGTGATAGAAATTTGAACAATTGCCTAGGAATTATACCATCATCACAAAACTTAATGTTGACATAATGAAATGAAATAGAAAAGTTTTCATTCTTTTTAAAGCACAATTGTGTAACATAATGATTTAAGCCATATGATTTTATGGATTAAATAAATGGGAGATAAAATTAGAACGATGGCTTGCGCTAGGCATAGAATTTTAGGTATAGAATTATACCATCATCGCGAAATCCAAAGAAGAAATTGATGTAATAGTTTTATTGCATAGTTGATTTTTGATTTTGAGATAAAAAATATAAAAATGAGGACTTGTACTAGGCATAAATTCCAATTTAGGTTTAGGAACTATACCATCATTGCGAAAGTCGAAAATATATAAATGTGACTTTATTGCTAGATTTTTGAACATGCTTTGAAAGAAATTTTGGATTTTTGAAAAAATGTATTTAATTGTTTTTACGCTAAGCCAATATTCTCAAGTAAGAAAATCAAATTATTCCAGAAGATTTGCATAAATATTTTAAATTATCTCAAAGATAAAATTTAGATTTATAAGGAACCCCATGTGCATATGTGAGTTCATTGCCGATCTTGATCTATCATAATGATACAAAATCTCTCAAACACAAATGTGTGTGCAATTGTATTGTTCATTTACCAATTTTGAGCAAGATAATTTGATACAATTAGTTTGAATTAACCAAATGAGTATTCATTGACCATGATTTATATGCATGTAACCGTGCCAGACTACTATGTAAGTCGGATCATTAAGAGCTAGTTGATCCATGAGTAGACATAGGTATGTACAAAATAAGGTTGCTAATGTGACAGACATATCACCACGCTATGAGTTACCCAAGGCCAAGCAGGTTGGGCACAAATCACCTGTTATGGGGCTTACCTCATAGTTTTCGAATAATTGAGAATTCTAGGGATTCAAGCTCATTCACCCTTCTTTTCTTTCAAATGGTAGGGAGAGGGATTTATTGCTTTTTGCTTCTATTTTTTTTTCTATTTTTTCTTGACACTGAGATAATGCTGAAATATTATTGAGGTGGTACAAAATGATACTGAAACAATGCTTCTTTTTCTCATGATTTTTCTTGACTTTCCTTTTTTTTCTTTCTATACTAGGGATACTTGCTCGGATTGGCTGTAAAGCAAGGGATTTTTATTTTGGGCAGGGGTGAGCTTGTCCTTTTTTCAATTCTCAAAGATTCTAGACCATGTGCATGATAGGATAGCATGGGAAACTTTTCGCTCAAGAGGCCACTTCTACTATGTAGCATCGCTTTGAATTTGCAATGAAATCATTTTAATGTGAAAATGTGTACTTGGTTCAATTAAATAACAAGATCAGTTCTCTATGCTCAAAAATTTATTTAATTCAACTGTGGACTTCGATATAAGAGAGATTAATAATCATACCAAATAAGATCAAGATATTTATTCTTGTGAGTTTGAAAGTGAGGTATTCCAAATAAATGCTAATTTATCCAAAATAATTGAAAATATAACTGCAATACTTCAGGAATTGACAGGTGCAAAAATAGAGGATGTTTTTGAGGATTTTGATGATTTTGATTTTTTTTTTATATTTTGATTTTAATTCATGAATTGAGAGAATACATAATATTACTGTTTTTGAAATTTTTACATGAATTACTAATATGAGACAATATGTATAATATATACAGTGACGAAATTACCAGATTTATGCATAATAGCGCTTAAGATGCATAATGTTCATAGGTTCTTTAATATATTTACCATATAAGGTAGCTAATCTGTATGCTCCCGATCCAAATTTAGCAGTGATAATATATGGCCCAAGCCAGTTAGGCCCAAATTTACCTTTAAGGTCTTTAGTTGCATTAGTATTTTTTTGATTTTCTTTTAAGACAAGGTCACCGACCTCAAAGGATCAATTATGAACTTTCTTGAGATATGCTCATTTGAGCTTGTTCTGGTAGGCACGAAGATGCTCCAAAGCATTAATGCACTTCTAATATAGGAGTTCTAGCTGACTAAATCTTCCAGCACAATATTCATCTCCTACTTTAGTATCTTGAAGTAGCAGAGCCAAAGAAGGAACTTCTGATTCAAAGGGAAAAATAGCTTCAGCACCATAAACCAAAACAAAATGTGAAGTGCCCATGGGAGTACGAATGCTAGTTTGATAAGCCCACAAAGAAGGATATAATTGAATGTGCCAATCATGGCCAGATTTATTGACCAGTATTTTGAGGATTTTAATTAATGTTTTATTAGATGCTTCTGCTTGGCCATTACCCTGAGGATGATAGGGAGTGGACCAACGATGTTGAATTTTATATTTTTGACATAGTTTTTTTACATCTTTATTTTTGAAACAAGTTCCATTATCTAAGATGAGATTTACAATAATTCTAAACCTACAAATAATTTGATTAAAAATAAATTTGGAAACTTGAGTTCTAGTGCAAGAAACTAAGGGCATAGCTTCAACCCACTTCGTAAAATACTCGATGGTGATTATGATGAATTTGTGTCCATAAGATGACACAGGATTGATTTTTTTGATGATGTCTAATCCCCATTTTGAAAAGGGTCAAGGAGATGAAATAGCCTGCAGTTCTTGTGCAGGCGCATGGACAAGTTCAGCGTGTTTCTGGAACTTGTCGCAATGGCACACGTAATAATGTGCATAATTCTCCATGGTAGGCCAAAAATATCCTATCCTAAGGAGCTTCTTAGCAATGGCGCTACCACTAAAGTGTCCCCCACAAGATCCATCGTGGGCTTCACTCAAATTTGATCTAGATTCTTCTAGATTCAAAAATCTCAGTAGGATACCTTCAAAAGATCTCCTATACAAGGTATTGCCAATTATGACAAAGCGACTTGCTCGTATACGTAATAATCGGTGCTGGTTTCTATTAAAACCTTAAAGGAAGTTCCCATTTTGAATAAAATTGAGGATATCAGTGTACCAAAGTTTAGGAGTAGTTTCGTTGATTAGAAACACGTCCAAAGTTTCCAAGAATGATTTAATTTAAGAGGGTTCTTAGAGTAAATGAATAATTATGGTAGCATATTTGTCATCTAACTCCAAGGGTAAAAGAGATGCAGTTGCAGCCATGGTATCAGTCGTACGATTGCTAGTTCTAGGAATAGCTTCCATTGTAATTTGATCAAATAAAGATATTAATTGTAATACATATGCTTTATATAGGTGTAATTTATCATCTCTAGTCTAATAAACATCATTAATTTGATTTATAAAAAGTTGAGAATCATCGAAAACTAATAGATTTTTAATTTTTAGTGCTAGGGCTGCTCGTAATCCAAGGATGAGAGCCTCATATTCAACAGTGTTATTAGTATAGGCAAACATTAATTTAAATAATAGAGGCATGATATGTTTCTATGGAGATATCAAAATAATACCTGCACTAGCCCCACTCATGCATCGGGATCTGTTAAAGTATAAGGACCATTGATCTGAATAATCTGCCTCTAGTTTAAGGCATTCGTTAGGAAATTAAATTATGAGGGGATGGGTGGATTCTAAGGGTGTAGCAGCTAATTGATCTACTATGATTTGACCCTTAACAGACTTATGTCCTATAAATGTGAGTTCAAACTTTCTTAGCACAATAACCCACTTTGCTGTGCGACCAGATAGATAAGGTCGAATCATGAGATACCGCAAGGGATCGAATTTAGCAATAATGTATGTTTTTTAACTGAGCATATAATGGCATAGTTTCTATGTAGAAAATACGACTGCTAGACATAACTTCTCTGATGTTGTGTAGTGGTTTTCATAACTAATTAATGTTCTGCTAATGTAATAATTAGCATGCTCTCTTTTCTCATCATCAAGTTGAGCTAACATAGCTCCTAAAGCAAAATCTGAAGCAAAAATATACAAGATAAATGGGCGATCAGGTTTAGGTGGTGAAAGTATAGGTGGGTTAAGAAGATATTATTTGAGGATTTCAAATGATTCTTGACATTCATCATCCCAATGGAAAGAGACATCCTTCTTAAGAATCTTAAGAAAGGGTCCATTTTTATCTACCAGCTTATCGATGAAGTGATGGATAGCTTGAAGCTTACCTTGTAGAATCTGTAATTCAAATATATTTGTAGGTGCGAGCATATCAGTGATAGCCATAATCTTGAGAGGGTCAATTTTGATGCCATGTAAAGAAACTATAACCCCCAATAATTTACCTGACTTAACTCCGAATATATATTTGGTTGGATTCAATCGGATAAGATATTCCCTTAAGCGATCAAATACTTTTCTCAAGTCATCTAAATGGTCATCTTCTTCGATGAGAACGAGCTATAATGTCATCGACATAATCATGTAGTATATCATGCATCATATCATGAAAGATATAAGTCATGGCTCATTGATAGGTTGCACCTGCATTCTTCAACCCGAATGACATCACTTTCCAATAGAAAGTCCCCCAAGGGGTAATAAATGTTGTTTTAGCCTGATCTTTAGGAGCTATCCTGATCTAATTATAACCATAAAATCCATCCATTAAGGATATCATTCCACTCCTAGAAGTAAAATCAATGATCTGATCCATATTGGGAAGGGAAAAATCATCTTTAGGGCATGCAACATTAATATCTATAAAGTCTGTACAAACCCTAACCTTAGTAGTTTCTTTCTTAGTTACTAGAACTACATTCGAGATCCATTCAGCATAATCAATGGCTTGTATAAAAATAACATTTAGGAGTTTTTCTAACTCCCCTTTGACTAGTAAGGCCACTTTAGGATGCATTTTTCTAAGTTTTTGTTTAACAGGTTTAGCATCCGGGTGCACTACTAGGTGATGCATAACTATAGAAGGGTCTAATCTTGGCATATATTCATATGTCCAAGCAAAGACATATTCATATTCTTTAAGAAATGCAATGTATTTATCCTATTTTTCTTGACTCAATTTTGATCCAATGTTGATTATGTGGGGGTTATCCTCGGTTCCAATGTTAATTTTTGACATTTTCTACTTCCATGTGTAGATCTCTCTCAAAATCAGGTGGGGTAGGTGAAATGCCCAATTCTTGTAATTCTTCCAAGGTTAGCTTGGATAATTCATCTTGAGGAGTCATGGCCTCAAGCTGGGCTATACTAGGTATAGAGCCATCAAAATAAAATCCATTATGTAATAATTCCTCAACAGAGACATCGTGAAAGATGTCTCCCTCCAACTCATCGTCGGATTCAACAATCATCTCAGGATAAGCTATAAATAGCATATTACATGTGAATGTCTTATTCATTACACGTAAAGCATCACATTTATCTAAATAATCTTGGTAACATATAATATGGTCATCATACCCAAACGGGAATGGCTGACCCTTACTAGAAAATAGGCCCACACCACATCGTGTGGTCCATGCTTCTACCTCAAAAGGTTTTTTCATACCATTATGGAAAGGTCCCAAGCCTTTTCCTTTGTATCCCAATTTAAGCATTATAGGTTTGGCTTTAATATACTCATTAGTAAAATAACATCGAGCATATTCATCATAATGAGTTCTAATGTTTCTGGGTATTCTACCCCAGTCATATCCCTTATAAATAAAGGCACAACTCCCGACTTGGTAAATACTTCCCATAGGCTATGGGAGGCCCAAGGTACGAGGACATGGTGAAAAATTATTTAAAATAAGGGAATCTTGCATAGAAGCATTCGTTTCTTCTGATATAAGTATTTTAGATAGATCGGGTAAGAGCTTGTCAGTGAGAGCATAAGAGGTAGAAGGAACATTCCCTACATCTTCTGATGTAGAAAATATAAATTTGGTGGATGTAGACGGTGTACATGAGTCGATAGATGGGTCTATTAAAGGTATGGAAGTTATAGGAGTATAACAAAAGACATTGGTTGTGGGATTAGAATCTTTCTTAGGTCCTAATGCGGTTTGTTCATAATATGGTTGAGCTATATGTGGAGGTGCAACTGATGGAGAATAAGTAGATGAATTTGTGGGTGTGAGTTTCGCACGTTTAGATAGATAATGAGAATTAGGATGTGTGGATGACAGAGCAGGGCAAAATTGAACTCCAATAGGTTCTACCAAAGCACACATATCAAAGGGTCTTGGATCACCATGAATGGTAACCAACTGATTCTTAAATTTGAACTTAACACATTGATGTAAGGTTTAGGGAACAGCTTGCATTGCATTGATCCAAGGATGACCCAAGAGTATATTGTACGATGTAGGGCAATGTACAATGAACATAGTCGTATCCAAGGTTCTTGGACCAACCTGTAATGGAATGGTAATAACTCCACATGTTTCTTGTGTTTCGTCATTGAAATATTTTATGATCATATCAGTTCTTTTTATTTCATCACTTCTAAACCCAAATATTTGGTAGAAGTCAAAAGTGTAGATATTTAAAGATGAACCATTATCAATCAAAACTCGTTTGACTACTACATCTCCAATTAAAGCAATAATATACAAGGGGTTATCTTTATGTAAACTATGTTGAGGTATGTTTCTATCCCAGAAGTCAATACAATCAACTTCATGAGTTATTATAGTATTGGCCATGGCTTCAGGTTGAATGTCTTGTGGTACCATCATCTGGCTTAATGTGAGCATTAATTCATCTCCGTGTAGGAGAAGATCTTAAAAGGTCCAAGAGGGAAATTCTAGATGTAATATTTGATAATTGTTCATTAATATTATAAGGAGGTTTAGGTTGAACATTAGGTGAATGATTCCCTTTATTAGGAACCTTCAAAACAAATGGAATTGATACACCATTCTGAATTTGATCTTGTTGATAATTTTGAGCCTGTTGTCTAGTAACAGCTCTGATGGTACCCACAATATTATTCTATGGATGATGAATGGGTCTTGGTCTAGCATTTATAGCTAGCTCATTAGAAATTAATCGATGATACTATGGTCTAGTAGTGACTCTTCTTGGAAATGGTTCTTCTGGAACCATATAACTTGTGATAGGGTGAATAGTATCTGATTCATCTTCAGAACTATTCGATTGATTTGATGTGATTTCTATATCACTCTCAGTCTCGTATTTTGTATCACTAAGATCAGGTATCTGAATATTATATAGAGGCCTAGTTGTAACCACGGATAAATTTGTGTCAAATATTTCCATATCATGAGCAGGTAAATGTCCACTAATAGTTCCTACATATCGGGCAGGAGGAGGGACATTATGATGTTCAATTTGATTAGCCACCTCCTTACCATGTTTTGGTAAGGGATGCTGAAAGATGTCTAATGACTGATTGGCGTTCTAATTCTAGTTTTGTGGGGTGTTATTTTGAAAATTATTAGGAGGATTTTTCTTAGGTTGAAAGGTTTGCACCTCCATCTCATTGTTATCAATCAAGTCCCGTATTTTATGTTTTAATATTTTACAAGATTTGGTAGTGTGTCTAGGTCCTCTATGGAAGTCATAGTGTAATTTTGCTCTGTATCTAGGTATAGTTGGATCAGGTTCTCAGATATTTGGTAATGGAGTCAAACCTCGTTATAATAATTACAGTAGAATAGTTGATAAAGGTTGATTTAGCCTAGTAAATTCTTGAGGAGGTCTATCAGGAGGTTTCAGTACAAACTTCTCTGCTATCTTTGTAGCATTAACATTAGCAATATTTTTGCTATCGGTGACTCCATCACCCACAACTTGTTTATTATTATATTGATTTTTGGATGTTTTCTCATCGTCTTTCTTTTTAAGTTGGCCTCTCCTAATGAGAGCATCTTCCACTCTTCGGGCTAAGTCTATAGCTTAATATAAGGTAGTCAAGGTAGCAGTTGATAATTCGTAAGATAGTTGCTCTTACAAATTATTAATAAATATGTCCAACATCTCCCTATAAGGTAACACAAAGTGCAATTTTCCTATCAACTGTCTCCACCTAGCTAGGAAATCAGCAAAGCATTCATCTTTGTCCTATTTTAAGTTATACAAATCTTTAATGGTCACATGTCTTTTGATGTAGGCACTAAATTGATGAACAAAAGACTCAAAAGTTTCTTCAAAATTCCTCAAAGAATTAGTGGGTAATTGATAATACCACTCTAATGTCATTCCTCCCAAGATTTTCGAGAATATTTTTAGTAATAACAAGTCATCATGTGATATATCATGACATGCTATCCTAAACATATGAATATGCTCTATGGGATCTTCGGTTCCTTTATATATGGGAAGAACAGGCATAGGAAAATGTTTAGGATACAACTGTGCTATGACTATAGGATCTAAAGGCTGACTACACATCTCTTGATAGTTGTATGAGGGATGGTAGGGATCTATCTGGTCCATGTGGGAAACTAATTGTTTCACCACGGCTTCCAGGTTGCTAGTTTGTCCACCATATTGGTCCGGTGGCACGTAGGTATGGGATCTATGAGCGTATGATGGTGTGACACAAGGATTAGATGTTATATTGCTATTATGCAAAGTGTTGGTAGGAAGAGTATTATGAAGGGGATTTGTAATAGTATTATGTTGTACCTTAGGTTGTTGGTAATTGGTGTTCAGTTTTGCTTTGGGTTTTTGTTCATTTGAGGTATATTGATCAAAATCTTGGCAAAATACAGCAGTGAATGATGGTTTCTTTTGTGCAGGAATGACCCTAGGCTTGTTAATAGGTACTTTAGGTGGTTGGGTAACCTATTGTTGATGCATGTTCCAAATCATAGCTACTATTTCCAAATTGGATGGTCTAGCTTTATCACTCTCTTGTTCAATAAGGACAAGGATTAGTGTGTGTTTGAAATACTTCTTCTAGAGTTGCTTGAGTGTCACTAATTTGATCCTTGTCCATATGAGCTACTTTATTAAAAACACCAATATTAGTGTTAATGAACTTCCAGAATTGTTCCATGTTTTCAAAAGTGATAGCTCCTCCCAGAGACATTTTAGGGGATGAGGATCCTTCCTCTCTAACAGTTTCTTCTTGTTCATTTCCTGCAACAAGCTCTTATTCTTTCTGGTCTAGGGTTCCTTCTTCCGGAACTTGGTCCTCAGGAGGGACATTTTGGTCAGTTAATGGTCTTCCTAACCAATATTCATCTTCTTTGGTTTGTTTTCCATTCCTAAGTCTAGACATTGTGCTAAAATTAGGTTTTAGCAAATATATATACTTATATATATATATATATATATATATATATATACGCAATAGGGTTGAGAGGTATATATTTTAACTATATACCTACTATAATACTTTAAAAGGAAATGTTTTGTTGTTTTTTTTGTGTGTGTGATTTTATTATATTATTATTTTGTGAGAATAAAAATAATAAATAGCATGCTAGTTGTAAGAAACAATAGTAGAAAGAATCACTTAGCTTTCTATGAATAGTTTATAGATATCATTGATAGGGTCAAGTTCATCAGGAGTCATGAAATGCTCCTCTTCAAATTGGAAGTTGTTTATCAAGAATTTGACAAAGTGTGCTATGGTAATATGATCTACTTCAGACTCTTACATGTAAAAATAAAGTTCATGACAATACTCTCGATACAACACAGCTCTAGGAAGTCTATTCCATCTCTTTCTATCCGTAAGAATGACTTATTGATCCTCTACACGAGATAGAAATTTATGTACTACAACTGTGTTCTCAAGGTATTCCTCAAAGGTGTATAATTTAGAAGACACAAGTGCTCTTTTATCTTCTAACCACCTATGGCAAGCTCTCTAAAGTTCATGATACAAAGTCACCTGATCAGGATCCAAGATTCTATCTAGGACAAACCTCTTAATTTGCCTAAGTTCTATAGATATGGATTCAATAATACCCAATCTCCTATCAAGTTTGTCCCACAAAGATTGGGCTCTATTTATTTGAGGTACTCTAAGAAAATAAGTAATCTCTATGGCCGTTAATTGATTTTCAACATTTATGGTGACAACTCGTCTTCTATTATAATCTACCATCTAAGTATGATATGCAAATTTAACGGTTGTATAATGATTCTAGATGTTCTTAATAATGTGTTTTTTTTTTTTATTGTTTTCAAAAGGTGTTTAAGTTTCACGTCGGGTTCACCAAAATGTATCACCCAAATTTTTTGCACCCATACCTTCAGGCTAAAGGATCTGTGCTTGGAAGGGGGATGTGAAAAGGATGGAACAATACCTCGTATGGAGAGGCCCTTTGAAGGTCGTGCCTCTCGGGGGAGGGGTATAAAGGTGAATTTTTGATGGATGGTGGAGTTCACCAGGAAACTTTGAGTGGCAGTTTCCATGCCTAGGTTGAGAATGGGTTTGATGTGTTCATTTTATGTTCAATCATTCATATTTCTAGGTTGGCCAAAATGAATCTAAGCTATTCTATATGAAATTTTTGGTTTATATGAATACAACAAGCATAAATGAATCCTAAATATAGAAAATATCTAAAATGGAGAAGAGTGCACCTAATTTTTGATGTCTGGTGAATATTATGAAGCTTGTAGGAGTCTAGATCGTCCCAAATATGATAGGATCGTATGTAATTGTACAGAATCATCTAGATCATAGGAGATCATCTAAGATCAACCAAGATCATCAGCGACCTGATGAATTCATCAAATGAATTTTTTAGAAACCTACAATCATGAAAACAGACACCAAAAACCAAAAATACAATTGCAAGAATGATACAAAATGATAGAAATAAGAATAGAATTGCTTAAATGATAAATCCAGATATCAAATCAAATGGGATGAAATGTTTTAATAATTTATTTTGAATTTTATCATGCAAATATGCTAAATGAGGTGAACTCCAAGATGCAGAACATAAGTGAATTAATCTAATGCACAATTAAATAATAAAAGAGATAGAGAATGCAAACTCAAGGCTCTGATTGCCCCCAATCTGAACTATAGTCAAAATCATATGCAATCGTACGAGATCATCGTCGATCTAGACAGGATCATTTGAAATTGTGGTTGAATTGCCTATGATGATTCGAGCTTCCTTCGATTGAAACACAGTGATATCCTACAATAAAACTTGAAAACACAAGTGCAAATGATGGGGGATAGGATGTTCTAACACAAAAAAAACTAAAGTTGTAGGGAAATGATCAGCTAGGGGGATAAACTGGGAAAATACCAAGTTTATATAGGATTAGGGGGAGTTTAGGATGTTGTGGATCATCCCAATCTGGGATATCTCCAACATAGGAATCTCCAACCATGCAAACATGCTTCTGCCCGAGTTGGAGAGGTTGTTGAAAATTTAGTTTTGGGATGAAATCGTCTGGACGTTCTGTTCTAGATGAATTCATTCGATTTGGGATGATATCATCATATCAACGATGATATCATCCAATGATCAAAACAAATTCTAAAAATGGCACAAAAAATGAGGTGAGTTGTTAACGGGCAGTTTCGGGGTTAAAATTCAATTATTTTTTATCTTTTACTGATGGTTTAACTGTGCCAATTTTAGGGTTCTACATGTCCAAAGCTCTTTTTCTTTAGTTTCATGGGCACTGTAGGTGCACTATATGCAACTATGGTAGAGAAGTATCCATGTCATCTAGTTGTGTGTTAGGAGCATTTTTCTTGTCAGATACAACTTCTTGTATGTTAGAGTATGTTTCATAGGTAGTATAGAAGCACTATCTACAATTGTGGTCGATAAGTATCCATGTCATGTTGTGTGCTAGGAGCACTTTTCTTGTTAGAGACTGCTTCTTGTCTACCAGATGTCATTCTATAGGGTAGCATAGGTTCATTTGAAGATTCATAGATTATTTATGGAATTATAGTTTAAACTTGGTTACTAAGAAACGTAAATTTTATTGAGGGATGTATGCTATTTTCCTTCAATTTCATATTTATTTCCTAAAATCTAAAGGTTTTTTCTTTATATATACAATGTCACCTACCAAATATGGAAAGAAGGGATTCCAATGTTTTGGTAAAAAGACAATTGTAAAATATTTTACACAAATATCAAAATACGGTGAGGCATCAATATCTAAACAACATGAAGGTACAAACACCTTTCACCATCAAATCATTATTTTTTATCTTTTATTATTAAATATAAAGTCTTTATTTATTAATGGATAAATGGTTGTCTACTTATCTACCTCTTTTTAAATGCTTTGTTAAACTGTATTCTATTAATTCTTTAATATAGTACCTTTTTATATCCAAAAATGATAGAGAACACAAACATTGAATACAGTAAACATTGTCGACCTTGATGTGCATTCACTAAAATATATTCTAGCAGATGATATAGGACCACATGATAATTTTCCTAATATCGACATTCAACAACCACTTAAGGAGATATTTAATTTAGACACATCAACCAAAAAAGAAAATAACAGTTTAATTAAAATGCAGACCTCTGGATAATCTTATAGTCAAAAATATAAATGTCAAAAGATAAGTGAATGGACTATTGGAAAGGGATTTTAAAAATGAATGGGCACACTTATACCCCTTTATTGAGTGAGATGAGACACAATAAAGTCTATAAATATGTTATTTGTACTTGGAAGCTAGGAAAGGATCATTTATTTCAAAATAAGAAAGACATAATAGAAAAACACTATGGAAAATTTTACATCAAAGAAATAATAAGTGATGGAACAATTAAAATATTTCATAGGTGGAAGTATGAATCAGAATGTGTGCATGTGAGATATGCACTTGAATACAAAAAATCAATGAAACAACAACAAACTCTCATTGAGAAGAGTGGAACTATAGAGACCCAATTTTAAAAAAATAATAATACTGTATTAGCCTCAAATATTTGTAGTTTGTTGTTGTATATAGTATTTTAAAAAAGATCGATCCATATCTGAGTTTGCTAATTTTATGCAAATACTTCAACTAGTCGATGTACAGAACCTTACCAGTTCACATTGGTAAGATCGAAGTGGTTGGAAAATGGTAAATTATCTATCATTGGTTGAGAAGGAAGACCTAACAGAGAATGTAAAACAAGCCAAATTTATTTCACTTTCCATTGATGTGGTAACAACTATTGACAACACATATTGGATTTGCATACATTTTTACACATTCAAAAATCATTTGAGACAACCTCATTTACTAGCACTACATAAGATGATTGAAAATTGTAATGTGAAAAACATTTATAATGTTGTTGTAACCATTTTAAAGGATATTGTTGGAATGAATGAAAAGGAAATTGTAACAAAGTTAATTTGTATTGGATTTGATGGTGTAGCTACAATGCAAGGACAAAGGAATGGTCTTTGTATTAGGATTCAGACATCAATTGCCCCATATGTGATTCCCATTCATTGCATTGATCATCGAATGAATCTTGCATATAAAATTGTGAGTAAATTTGATAATGTAGCTAGAGTTGAAGATCTCATTTGTGAAATACACTCATATTTTTCATGCAATCCAAAAAGGTTTGCAAAGTTTCAACAGTTTTCTCTAGGTGTAACCGAAGGTAGAAAAATGTTAAAATATGTGAACACCAGGTGGATTTCACTATTTATTCCTGCAAAAAGGGTTTTTTTAGAATATCAATCCTTGGTTGGGTTTATGTATGCACATCATAGGTATGTTGACAATGCAAAATATTTGCTATTTCGTATGACTGACTTGGAAAATTTTCTCACATTATGCGGTATTATTCCATTGTTGCAAGAAATTAATTCTTTGATTAAACTCATACATGAAAGGAAAATTTATATTGTTGATTTCATTAGGATAAGAAAACAAATATGTATGATTATTGATAGGATTTACTTATTCAAATTTTTTTTTGAGGATCCCAAGTTTGATAGCTGCAATACATTAGTTGAAATCAATGATCCTAACAATTTTTTAAAGTTCAACATCAATGATAGTATTTTTATTGCTATCCATGGAAATATGGTTCCTTTATATCGTTATAAAAATTAGTTAGATACACTTATAGATGATGTTGAATAATTTCTCGTAACATATTTTGGATTTGATGAGGTTTTGGATAGAACTAAGAATAGATTGAAAATAATTGCAAATACATTAATAAGTGAAATAAGATATTGTTTTCAGAGAGATGAGATACTTAAGGCCATGGCTATTGTTAATCCCATATTTTGTAATTCTTGTGTTGACCACAGTAGTAGAAGTGAGTTGTTTGTAACATATATGAGTAATCTTATGACATATTTCTCTAAAAGTGTGGAATTAAATGGCATTGAAATCAATGGTATTCTAAACAAAGAACTTCTGATACAACAATCAACCAATTTTGGAATAACAATAGATAATAAAATTGCATATTTCAAAAATCCACATGTGACTGGTTCAATCACGTATTTCTAGAAAAAATTGTATCAAAGTAGTGTATTACAAGAAACTATGAGTAAATACTTTATTTTATATGAATTATATCAGATAATGATTTTGGAATCTATTGAAGACGAAAAGGTTTTTAGTACACTATATTTTGTTAAAGCAAAAGTCCATAATAGGTTGGAAAAAAATCTAGAAAATTGTTTGAGAATGTATGTGTCATTGTACGAGGTGGGTAAGTTTCCCTATGACAAAGCTTTGACATATTGGAAGTCCCTAGAGGACATGAGAGGTTTCACTAATACTATTGATAATAACAAAAATGATTCAGCTTGGAGTGATAATGAGATTATGGAAATGTAGAATTCAAAAATGATTCCTGGTTATTTTAGAGAGGTCGATAAGGCTTTGTATTAGCTTCTAGAAATGTAAAATTTCAATGATTATATGACAAATTCATATAATCAATGTTTTTTTGAATTTGAAATAATTTGTAAAATTTTAGTGATTTGAAAATATTCATATTATTAATGATTTTTCATAGTTGATATCATTTGTAAATGTCAATGATTTGAAAAAATTCATATTATCAATTATTTTTCGTATTTGATCAGTTGTAAAATTTCAGTGATTTGGAAAAATTCATATAATCATTTTATTTTCAATGATTTCACATATTTGCTTTTTAATGTTATTAACTATCTATGTTGTCAAAATTTATGATTTATGCTTTAGATTTGAGTAAACTAGAAATTTGAAAACTATGCATGCATAATTTTTTTGATCGATTAAAGAGCTTAAGATTTATATTTCAGATGGATTTTATAGGGCCCTAAAACCTGTTTACAAAATGGCAATAGATTCTAGAGGAACAAATAAATTCACAACATAGTGCCATCCTTCAAAAATCTTATATAATAAGGTTATCCTTAGTTGGCAGCAAGAACAACAAGACTTAGCAAAACAAGTTGCTAAAAAAATCTAAATACCAACAGAAGACATTAAACAACAAAAATATGACCAACAACCTTCCTGAATGGAAGGGGACCACTTAAACCTCCATGCCAGGATTAACAACAACATCTTGGAGTCCATCATTTGAAGTATCCATCTCAACAACATTTTCTTTAGCAAGGACAGCCTCAGGAAAGACAATCGCCTTCAGGTTTTCTGTGGGAACATCTCCCATACCCTTAGTAAAGAACTTCCTAAAAAACCATAAATTAAGGGCATTACATAGATCAAAAATTTGGGCAATACAGTTTGTTATGGATTGGATGATGAACATTTGCATGTAGAAATTGGGGTTGTCCTTATCCTCTTCTTTAGACTCAATGACTAGTGATTATTTCTTCATAGCTTTGTTCTTCTGTTAGGATCTCATCCTAACCCTTAATGTAATAACTTCCTTGATGTAATAATTCCTAGTGAACATGGGTAGTACCCATGATTAATATTTTGTAATGTTCTAAGTTTTAGCTTAGGTAGTGCCTATGACAAATGGCACCCTTTTCTATGTAACACATGGTAGATAGGTTAGGTAAGGTGGCATTGTGCATGTAATTCGTGTGGCATTATGCATGTAATTCGAGTGGCATTGTGCATGTAATTCAAAGTGGCACTATGCATGTAATTCGGGTGGCATTATGCATGTAAGCCAACCTTGGAAGGAAACTCTTTAAATACCTAAAAAGGCACCAATGTAATCATATTTTTTGCAAATTAATGAAGTGTTGAAGGAGGTTTCCCCCTTGAAGAGGCCTGTGATTCTATCTATTGTGAGATTGTTCCTTTTAAGTAATTTCTGTTATCATATACATTTAATTCTGAATACTGTTATAATGTTTCTGTGAGTTTATTTCCAAGCAAATGTGTGAGAGTGTGTTTATTTGAGTTGAGAGTGTGTTGTTTAATATATTTTATAGTAGGATCTTAACAAGTGGTATCAGAGAGCTTTTCAAGGCCAAGTTTTTCTACAACTACAATGATTCTTACCATCCAATCTACCTGTTAGGTATAAATTTTGTGTGTTTTTTCCATTCTTGTTTTTCTTTATTAAAAAAATCTAAAAAATACAGTGCATTTTTTTTCCAGACCAAAAAAAAAAATCTTTTTAGTTGAGTAGGTAGAAACCTTGTGTCGGGGGTTTTAAAATATCATGAAGAATTTGTCATTATTGGCTAAGCTAGATATTCCATAAAGCATCTAGTGAAGTGAGGGGCGGTCAGGATCCAATACCCAGGCCTTAGACAAAACTCGCGCACAGACTTGAGCTCCCACGTATCTTCGGGTATATCGGGAGACCATCTAGGTTTAAAAAAACTTTTAGCCATTAGGAAGCTTTTTAGCCTTGTATTACTCATAGTATACGGGACACAACATCCTAGATGATTACCCTCTCGTATTGTCAGAGAGGCAGGTAGTGTGCTCAAGGGTATGTGTGGAATCCTCCTTGAGTAGTGGCCTAAAATATTTGTCCGAGCACTATTGTTCGTCACTATCGGTATATTAGAGGGCCTATGGGTGGTACATACTCCTCTACCTAGATCATATGAGAAAGGAATCCTCTACTAAAAAAGTAATAGAAAGTACATGCATTCGGGATAGACCATGAGGGTGACACTTAAGCTGACAGTCTAGAGAATAATAGTCAAATTTACAATGGCAGTCACAGTCAGGTCAATCAGGTCAGAGAGGTCAGCACAGTCAAGACAAAATTTATAGTTTTTAGGGTCATAATAGAACTATCATAACAGTAACCTATAAAATACAAAGAATCTTGGAGCTAGTGAAGCTAGGATTTGGCCAACCAGTGAGAGCATGACACGAGGCCAGTTATAGATAGTGTTCTAGTACCCAACTTTTGCTCTATAGCTCAGAATCAAAAATTGTAAACATCATTAGACTCAGTAAAATAGTTGATAAAAAAAAAAGTCTGGGGTGCCAAAAAGTAGTGTTGCTCTTCGAGTTGATTGTTTTGATATATAGCACCCAAGCACTTTTTTGGGCACTTACTAAAAATAGTAAGTCCTAAAAACTCAATTCTATTTTTAGTAACTTGTCATAAAAGGTTTCAAAATGACCCAGGGTACCCATGGACATCAAAAGAAACTAGACCATTTGGAATCCTTAACAAAAGCCATTGAGAACTTGCACTCGGATTTTCACTCCATAAGGGAAGAAGTCCAAGGTCTTCACCTAGAGCATGATGCCACCAGTAACCGCTTAGAAGAAGCACTGACAGAAGTAGACAACAAACTAAAAATAGGACCACCCAAAATAGAACACCAAGCTGAGGGTTCTACAAGGAATCATGACCATGATCCATCCTTTAGAATTCCCAAATTGGACTTTCCCAAATTTAGTGGGAAGGATGTTGATGGGTGGCTATGTAGGGTTGATCAATTATTTAGACTTCATAATGTCCCCATATTTCATTGAGTCTAGATGGCTTCCTTTAACTTGGAATCTGAGGCTCTACACTGGTTTTAATGGTTATGTATTGCCAACCCAAATATCTCTTGGGAGAATTTTGAATCCCAACTACTCACTCAATTTGGTCCTAGTGAGTATGAGGACTTTACAAGGGCCTTGACCAAACTACAACAAACAGGGTCAGTCCATGAATACCAAGCTCAATTTGAAAAATTGTCCAATAAGACAATAGGATTGAATGAAGGGTTCTTCTAGAGTTGTTATATCAGTGGGTTGAAGATGGAAATCCAAGTGGAAGTAAGAATGTTGAAACCATAAACTATGATGGAAGCTATCATTTTGGCCCATTTGGCCAAATCTAAACTCTCTGCCCAAAGGTGCCCATCAATTTTTCCTCAAAATAGAACTTCATTTCCTCCTCGATCCCATCACCCAATTGATAATAAACCTGATGCACCCAAGTGCCTAACCACAAAATATATGGATGCACGTTGTGCCCAAGTATTATGCTACAATTGTGATGAAAAGTTTTTTAAATGGCATAAGTGTGCACACAAAAAATTATTCTTGATAGATGTTGAAGAACCTGATAACTCTGACTAGAGTGATGAGGATGAGGACCCTCCAAAAACACCTTCTCCATAAGAAGAAGTGAAATAGGAACCTGAGACGGCAATAACAGTCCATGCTCTTGCAAGAATTACTACTCCACAAACCATGAAGGTTGCAAGATTTTTCAAGGGCCAACGTCTTTCCATCCTTATGGATTTGGGAAGCACGCACAACTTCATTGACCCTAGAGTTGCTCAGTGGGCAAATTTCTATATCCACACTTGTAATTCATTTGAGGTGATGGTAGCCAATGGGGGAACCTTACCTTGAAAAGGAAAATATCGCAATGTTAAAATCAAGATAGGGGACTATGAACTCAAGTAGGACATGTTTACCCTCAAGTTGGGTGGATGTGATATTGTTTTGGGATCTCAATGGTTGAGTACATTGGGCACTATTAGTTGGAACTTTGCAAAAATCTGGATGCAGTTCTCACAAAACTAACAAACACACATTATCAAGGGCTCCCTAGTAGGAACACCTCAAATTATTAGTTCAAATGGCATGGAGAAATTGCTAAAGAAATCATCACGTGGGGTCATTGAACAACTATTCTCCATCCAACCATCCACCTCTCAAATGGGTGAAACCCCATCAGACCTACAATAGATTCTCCATAAACATGAGGTAATATTTTTGAAACCAACTACACTACCACCGCATCACTCTCACGACCATGCCATTCCATTATTGTCGGATAGTGCACCTCCAAATATCAGACCATATAGGTACCCTCATGCCATTACTCAAGGTGGGTATCATTCGGCCTAGTACTAGTCCCTACTCTGCACCAGTCTTACTGGTCCTCAACAAGGATGGCTCCTGGCGACTGTGTATTGACTATTAAGAACTCAACAAGATAACTATCAAGGATAAATTTCCTATCCCTGTGGTTGATGAATTACTAGATGAATTACATGGGACCATATACTTCACCAAGCTAGAACTTCACTCTGGATACCATCAGATCCGGCTCAGGGATGAAGATATTCCTAAAACTACTTTTCGTACTCATGAAGGTCATTATGAATTCTTGGTAATGCCATTTGGTCTCACAAATGCTCCTTCCACATTTCAAAGCCTGATGAACAACATCTTTCACCCTTTTTTGTGGAAGTTCATCCTTGTGTTCTTCGATGACATCTTGATTTATAGTCACACATGGGAAGAGCATCTCAAGCATGTAGATCAAACCCTACAACTATTGGCTAACCATCAACTATTCACAAAAAGATCCAAGTGTTCCTTTGGTTTGATTGAAGTGGAGTACCTGGGACACATTGTCTCAAAGGATGGTGTCAAGGTTGATCCTAAGAAGATCAAAGCAGTCCAACAATGGCTGAAACCTCGCACTCTCAAGGGACTTCAAGGATTTTTAGGGCTTACAGGATATTATCGTAAATTTGTTTGTAATTATGGAAAGATAGCTGCCCCCCTCACCTCCATGTTGAAGAAGGATTATTTTACTTGGATAGGGCCAGCTGAGCAAGCATTCCTAAAACTCAAGCATGCCATGACCACCACTCCAATTTTAGCCATGCCAGACTTCTCTAAAAAAAAATTCATTGAAAGTGATGCTTTTGGTCATGGTATTGGGGCAGTATTGATGCAAGGACACCCTTTGGATTTTACTAGAAAATCCCTATTTGATCATAATTTAGGGAAATCCATGTATGCCAAGGAAATGTTGGCAATATTGCATGCGGTCCTACATTGTTGACCTTACCTCATTGGGCGCCATTTCTCTATAAAAAATGACCACCAGAGTCTGAAATACTTTCTAGAACAATGGGTTGCCACCCCCGAGCAACAAAAGTGGGTATCAAAACTCATGTGCTATGATTATGACATCACGTACAAAAAAGGAAAGGATAATCTTGTGGTGGATTCTCTCTCTCGCCAATTTGAGACCCTTAGTATGTTGTGTACCATTTTTGCACCATTGCCCCAATGGATTGAGCCCTTACGTCAAGAAATACTTCAGGATGCAAATTTGAAAGAATTGGTTGCTTCACTTATGGATGATCCAAAGTATACACTAGGATATGGTTGGGATGGCCAGGATCTGCATTACCATCAATGCCTAGTTCTTCCTCCTAAGTCCCCACTTCGAGAGCTCCTCATGAAGGAATCACATGCTACTCCATCTGCTGGCCATTCAGGGTTCCTAAAAACTTATGAGCGACTCAAGCACACCTTCTTTTGGAAAGGTATGAAATAGGACATTCACTCTTTTGTAGTTGACTGCGACACATGTCAAAGGATGAAAGGGGAAACAGTGCACTCTCCGAGAACTCTTCAACCATTGTTGATTCCAAAGCAGGTGTGGACTGACATCTCCATGGACTTCATAGAAGGGCTACCTAAATCTGGAGGTAAGTCAGTTATTTTCATAGTAGTGGACCGCCTTTCAAAGTATGCTCACTTTTGTGCCCTAGCCCATCCTTACACAACATCCACTATTGCCCAAATTTTTCTTGACTCCATATTTCACCTTCATGGCATGCCAACCTCCATTGTATCTGATCGTGATCCCACATTTACTAGCAATTTTTGGCAAGAGTTGTTTAAGTTGCAGGGGACTCAGCTCAAAATGAGTTCAGCCTACCATCCGTAAATGGATGGTCAAACAGAGGTTGTTAATAAATTCTTGGAAACCTACCTTCACTGCTTTGCCTTTGATCATCCTACTCATTGAGAAAATGGCTTTCCTTGGTCGAATGGTGGTACAACACTTCCTATCATACCGCCACCAAACTCACACCATTTGAGGTAGTTTACGGGTGCCCTCCACTCACACCTTCCTCCTACATTTTGGGAAGCTCCAAGGTCTAGGCCGTTGACAATGCTTTGAGTCAACACACCGAGGTCCTCCACCAACTCAAGCAAAATTTGAACATGGCCCAGAATCAGATGCGCCAACAAAGTGATCAGCATCGTTCTGAACGTAGTTTTGATGTGGGTGATATGGTCTTCCTCTGCTTGCAGCCATACAAACAATCATCCCTACAACTTCACAGGTGTCAGAATCTCACTCCAAAATCCTTATCAGGTTCTACAATGTATTGGCCCTACAGCTTACAAATTAGCTCTTCCCCCCACTTCCAAGCTCCACCCTATTTTTCATGTTTCCCTTATCAAGAAAGTTTTTGGCACAAAGGTACAGGTTCAATCAACACTTCCAAAAATGGATGAAGAAGGCTCCATCTTATTCGCACCTGAGCAGTTGCTGGATCGTCGAACTCACACTCTGCTCAACCGTACCATTACAAAGTTCCTTGTTCAGTGGCATGGGCTTCAACCTGAGGATGCTACATGGGAGTCTCTCCATCAACTCCAGCAACAATTTCCTCAGTTTCATATTTGAGGACAAAGCTTCTTCAAGGAGAAGGGTATGTTAGGATCTCATCCTAACCCTTAATGTAATAACTTCCTTGATGTAATAATTTCTAGTGAACATGGGTAGTACCTATGATTAGAATTTTATAATGTTCTAAGTTTTAGCTTAGGTAGTGCTTATGACAAATGGCACCCTTTTCTATGTAACACATGGTAGATAGGTTAGGTAAGGTGGCATTATGCATGTAATTTATGTGGCATTATGCATGTAATTCGAGTGGCATTGTGCATGTAATTCAAAGTGGCACTATGCATGTAATTTGGGTGGCATTATGCATGTAATCCAGGTGGCATTTTGCATGTAAGCAAAACTTGGAAGGAAACTCTTTAAATACCTAAAAAGGCACCAATGTAATCATATTTTTGCAAATTAATGAAGTGTTGAAGGATGTTGCCCCTTCGAAGAGGCCTGCGATTCTATCTATTGTGAGATTGTTCCTTTTAAGTAATTTTTGTTATCATATGCATTTAATTCTGAATACTTGTTATAATGTTTCCGTGAGTTTATTTCCAAGAAAATGTGTGAGAGTGTGTTTATTTGAGTTGAGAGTGTGTTGTTTAGTATATTTTATAGTAGGATATTAACATCTTCAGTCGCATAGAGGAGTGAAATGATTTTTTTTTAGGCTTAATTTTAACTTTAGGGGAGGCACTACTAGATCTCTTCCTCAGTTGGTGAACAACCTCAACAATTTTTTGTTTTTTGGTAGACAACCTAGGGGTACATGAGGATTGAGGTGTGGTTTGGTAAGAACTGGGTTTCAAGGGACTCTATTTGGGTTTGGGAGGGGGAGTCATGACAATACCATCAAGGCATTGAATTAACCAATGTTTAAACAATACATTAAAAAGGCCACAATGAGTGGGTAATTTTGACCCATTTTTCTCCCTACAATGCTCAATGGTATAACTGACATAATTAAATAAAAATTGAGGTATATTGACTGCACTAACATCATGAAAATTGTTATAAAATGAGAAATGAAAAATATAGAGGAGTAGTGAATTAACCAGTGTTTAAACATGTATATTGACTACATAATGATGCTATGTTATTGAATTAATTGTCTATGTTGATAAAATATAATGATTTATACTTTGAGTTTGAATGTATGTATGTATGTGTGTATCATTAGTATGTAAACCATGTTGATAAAATTTTATGATTTATGCTTTAGCTTTGAGTAAACCATGCATTCATACATAACTAGTAAATATTTATTAGTATCATTAGTGTGTATGCTTTGAATCTAGAAGGCAAAATGCAAATAGCATTTTACTTTAGATATGGAAAATGAAAAATTTAAGCCATTCATAGATATATCCATCATAAACTGAATTTGAAATATAAAAACAATATAGCATAATACAAAAGACAATACTCATTTTTATACAACAACAAGAATGACTATGAATAAAATGAAAATTTAAACCCATACATAGATATATCCTTCATAAACTCACTTGAAAATTGAAATATAAAAACAACATAGCAAAATACATGGAAAATGAAAAATTTAACCCATTCATAGATATATCCATAGTAAACTGACTTTGAAATATAAAAACAATATATCATAATACAAAAGACAATACTCATTTTTATACAACAAAAAGAATGACTATGAATAAAATGAAAATTTAAACCCATGCATAGATATATCCTTCATAAAATCATTTGAAAATTGAAATATAAAAACAACATAGCATAATACATTAAAATTTTAACCCATTAATAGATATATCCATCGTAAAATGACTTTGAAATATAAAAACAATATAGCATATTACAAAAGACAATACTCATTTTTATACAAAAACAATAATGACTATAAATAAAATGAAAATTTAAACCCATGCATAGATATATCCTTCGTAAACTCACTTGAAAATTGAAATATAAAAACAACATAGCATAATACATGGAAAATGAAAATTTTAACCCATTCATAGATATATCCATAATAAACTGACTTTGAAATATGAAAACAATATAGCATAACACAAAAGACAATACTCATTTTTATACAACGACAAGAACTATGAATAAAATGAAAATTTAAATCCATGCATAGATATATCCTTCGTAAAATCAATTGAAAATTGAAATATAAAAACAACAAAGCATAATACATGGAAAATAAAAATTTTAACCCATTCATAGATATATCCATTGTAAACTAACTTTGAAATATAAAAACAATATAGCATAATATAAAAGACAATACTCATTTTTATACAACAACAAGAATGACTATGAATAAAATGAAAATTTAAACCCATGCATAGATATATCCTTCATAAACTCACTTGAAAATTGAAATATAAAAACAACATAACATAATACATAGAAAATGAAAAATTTAACCCATTCATATATATATCCATAGTAAACTGACTTTGAAATATAAAAATAATATAGCATAATACAATAGACAATACTCATTTTTATACAAAAAAAGAAAATGACTATGAATAAAATGAAAATTTAAATCCATGCATAGATATATCCTTCGTAAAATCACTTGAAAATTGAAATATAAAAACAACATAGCATACTACATAAGACAATACTTATTTGTATATCACAACAAGAATAAATTCGAAGAAAATGAAAATCTAAACCTATGCATACATATATTCTTTGTAAACTCAATCATATTTGAAACCGCATAATACTCAAGAGATGAAAATAACACACTATTATAAATGTAAATATATTAATAGTAAAGTAATTAAAGCAAGTGTCTTTTTTTTCAAATGAAAACATATTAATGTCATAAAATTATCTTTTTGAAATATCAAATTTTCAAATGCAGTTTTAGGCTTCATCCTATTTTCCCTCTTCCACTCCTTTTTCCTCTTCCATGACTTCCATGACTTCCACATTCTACATTCCAATGACTCCTCCCTCGGGTTGGGTGATAGTACTCTAAATTGCTCTAGAACTAAAAAGGATCTTCTCAATGCTTTGCAATCCTTTGAGTAGGGTGTTTTCCTCTTTTTCAACATATTCATATATTAGTGCAAGAACTTATTTACCCTTATGCTTTAGTAGAACATCAGGATCCAATCCGTTTTGAATAATGATTTTTTGAAAAGCATTGTTTTGTCGAACTACTTCCTGAGCTCTTTTTTTCATTGCCATAGAAGCATTTAAGAAATCCTTTGCCATCCTAAGATAGTCTTGCAGGTTTTGAACTTTCTTCTTGAGATTATCATACTTTACTTGCAAAAAGGAAAAATAAGTAGTCAACAGATATTTACATACTAAAAAAGAATAATTTTTTTTTGAACACATTAGTCAAATCTCAGCAATATTCTTTGCAGTTACAACAACAACCTTCTTATCACATGCCCATTCATTATAATAAGATTGGGCCTCAGCATTTATGTTCTCCAATATATTCAACATAAACCTTAAAGTTGCATCTGTGTAAGTAGTAATCTGCACAATGCCATAATTTGCTTGATGTAGTAGAGCCTCTATCTTTTCAGATTCATTTTCAAATAAAGAAAAAAAATTCTCTTTTTGATTTTATTTAATCGGGCATTAATTTCCTTTAGCAACACTTTGGCCCGATACTCCCATTTTTCATTTCTATTATATTTGGTAGTACTAAATCCTTAATGGTTGCTTCAACATTTTCAAAAACTATTTTTTTTTTCAAAAATATTTAATCTTTCATTCTCTAGTTGAGGATGAGCCTGAGGGGTGTTGGTTTCCTTCGGAGGAGATTTGCTTGAACATTCTGCTCCTTCATTTGCAGGATCTCAAAGAAGTTTTGATACTTGAAATGTAGTGCGTGTGTTGCCTTGTGTTAATAAATCTTCATCAATTGGAATATTATTCAAACCAACACCAAAAGCTTCCTGTACACCTATAAAATTAAAATTTCCAAAAGACATATGTCCAAATCCTAAAAATTCCTTTGTTGCTTCTTTCTCTAGCCTATATGGAAAAATGTGTTTTCTACCCTTGACCTCGCATCTGAGGTTGGTCTGGTGGAGGAGGGGTGGCATCAACTATTGATTTTGATGGCAATTTTTTTTTTATAGGAACTTAAAACATCAAAATAAAAATTGGTTAGAAAATTTGTGAAGGTAGATTATAAAAATTTGTTACAAAATTTGTTAAAACACTTATCCATAGAATAAGAGACCTCTTGTGTAGGCATATATGTAAATGGAATGTTGGTGCACTCACGCTGTACATCTAAAAACACAAAATAAAATTTAATAAAAAATAGTAAAAATTTTGTAACAAATTTTGTTAAGGTAATCTGTAAAAATTACTTCCCAAAGATGAGACCTCTTGCACAACTACGCCCATTGGAAATGGACATGAAACTACAAGTGGAGGTTGTAGAGTATTAGGAGAACTAGATCTTACATGTTTCCTTGTTGATATTCTTCATAGCGGTGGTGTTGTTTCCTCCATAAGTGTTTCAAAGTCTCCTAATTACTTTGGATTGTAACCTATAAAAGCAACATCCTGCTTTGAAGAGGAAGATAATGCCCTTTTATGTGTTTTGTAAAAAATATAAAATCATAAAAAGTACAAACATATGAAAAATAAAAAATATTACTTCAATATTAACTAAAAATTACCTGAACTTGTTGTTATGTCATGGCTACATTGGCTAAGGTTGAGTGCCAAGAATTTGGTACTTGAGTGTTCTACAAATGATAAAAGGATTCATTAAAAAAGAAAGAATATAGTTGCATGTGCTTATATTCAGCAAGGGTGAAGTGTGCGTTATCACATTTTAGATATCCATTATGATCTGATGTGATACATAGGTGGACCAGTCGAATTTTTGGTCTCCAATATGACAAACCAAATATGTTAAGGCCCACATCATAATTTCTATCGGTCTTCCTTGCAGAATGATTCTGAAAAGGAATAATTCACAACATGCCCAAAGAAATTTATTCTCAATAGCTGGTATAGTCAAACCCCTTCTAGACTTGGTGGTTGTAACTGCAAAAAAAATAAAATCAGTAATTGTAGACACTAGAATTTAAATTCAATTAAATAAAAAATGCAATTATACATTGAAAATATTTCAGCTGCCCTTTGAAGGTGGTCTCCAGGTAGAGTTTTTCATCATTAATTAATGTGAATTTGTATGTGATTGGATCACAACCGATGTGGAATAATGTTATCAATTTGATGACGTCGGAGATTGCAAAAGAAAATATGATGTTTTTGTTTTCAATGACAACAAGTATTTTTCTCGAATCAATTTTGTAACGTGCAATAATCTTCTCTAGAATTTTAGTATCTATGTCAAATTGCAGCATCAAAACTAGACCCCAAATACCAGATTCCATTACCCATGAAATGTTGTAACCGAGTGTTGATAAAACTTTAGAAATTAGGGGGCAAACAAGGTTTTTAAAATTAATATTTGACATTCCAAGGGTGATAGGGGATGATGCCATAGGGTTCAAATGGGAGTAAAAGGTTAAAATTTTGTTAAAACTTAAGGTAAATGGTTAAAACTATGTTAAAATGGGAGGAAAAGGGATAAAACTATGTTAAATCGAGAGGAAAAAGGTTAAAACTGCATTAGAAAAGCAAAAAAATGACTGTTTATACCTTTATATAGACTTTACTACATGCAATTAGTTCATGGATGGTTGACATGTGGAATCTGCATAAAACAATTTCATGGATGGTTGACACATGGTATAGATGTATCACATCATCAATGCAAACGATCAAGATTCGGGTGTTCTACAACCAACGGGGTGTTCTGCAACCAATCAAATTTACTACATCCAATTGGTTTTACTGCATCCGATCAGCTTTACTACATTTGATCACCTTTGCTACAACTAATTGGTTTACTTGCATCTGATTGCCATTAACACAACACATATGTTTATCATCAATACAAAGCATTGACATTGTTGCAATTGATCAAAATTCTAGTAGCCCATTGACATTGTTGCAACCGATCATATTTGTTGCAACCAATTCACATCATTATAACTGATCAACATTCCTGCAACCGATTGACATTCCTGTAACTAATTTTCATTCTTGCAAATGATCAATATTTCTTCAATCAATCTATATTCTTGCAACTGATCGATATTACTACAATCGGTCAGCATTTCTTCAATTGATCGACATTATTGCAACTAATTGGCATCCCTGTAGCCAATCAACATCCCTACAACCGATCAACATCGTTGCAACTGATCGGTATGTCTACAACTGATCGACATGTCTACAACAAATTGGTATTTCTTTAAATGATTGGTATTCTTGCAACCAATCAGAATTACTGCAATCGATCGATATTTCTTCAACCGATTGATATCCCTACAATCGATTGACATCCTTGCAATCGATATACATCCCTACAACCGATCAACATCATTGTAACCTATTGGCTTGTCTGTAATTGAACAGTATATCTAAAAATGATCAACATTATTGCAACACATCAACATAGTTGCAACTGATCAACTTATATGCAATCAACTGACATGTTTGAAATAAATCATCATTTTTCAACCATCATGAAAAGCTGACAATCGTCTCAGATCGATTGTCAGCTTTTCTTAACAACATTGTCCTATAGGCATAGGGTGATCGACATCATTTTTTCTTTTGGTAAAAAATATTTTAAGTTTGCCATACATTCTTAGAATTTGCAATCTGATATTCATAGCCCCCAACATAGAAAAATTTGTGATAGTTTGAAAATGTTTTTTGAAAAATGAATGCAATTCACCATGACTCCTTGGGCATAATTCATTGAGATTTTAAAACAATTCACCTAAATTTTATAAATATATTTCGAGTCTGACACCTTATGCATAACCCTGAGGTGCTCCTAGGGTAATATTCTAAGGGTGTTTCTACACCTGTATAATTTCTTGAGGACTAGTGGCTATTTTTTACAATACTCCTCCAATGTATCCCATCTTGCCTATAATATAGGATACTTTAGGGTATATCTCCTATTGTAATTTTATTGGAACAAAGGTTTGAACCTGTTGTTTTGGCTAGATAGTCTCTTTTATGGCCACTTGATTTTTTGGGCGTATCATGACATTGTTACTAGTCAATTGCTCTTTTGATGCCAAAACATTTTTTGCAATGGGACTGTCCTTAGAGATCACCTATTCCACTTTAGCTTCTTACCTTGTTAGAGGTTATTCATTTGGTACTTTTCTATCTTGGTTTATGATAACAACTTTGACTAGTTCTTATGGAGGCTTCCATACTACCATGTTCTCATCATATTTTTGAGAGAATGTTTTGTCCATTGACAACAAATATCTAGAATTGTGCATTTTTCATTCATGCTGAATATCCACCATTCTATGATTTTGGATTCATATCAATATTTCTTATTTTCCATTGTAATTATTTTTTCTTGAGTCAACATGTGATATGGGTTTCTTTCTGGATCATAGTCAACTTCTTGCTCAAAAAATTCTCTCCATGAAGACAATTCTTACATTTTATTGATTTTCTAGTTAAGCTCATTGCTCTTAGAATTTTTTTCTATTCCACTTCTACTAATTTAATGGTTTTCCCCTACTTAATATTATTATCCTCTCCTTGCATTTGTATTTAGGATCATACCTGCATCGATGAAGTATATCTCACATGACAAACATTTCAAGTTTACAATAAAGCAATTCCTCTTACCCTCTTACAGTCACTATGATTGGTCCAAAGGTGAAGATGTATTTATAAGTAGCCTTTTTATTAATACCAATTCCAAATGTTACATTGATAGCATCATTTTTCTTGCAATATTCCATAGCAAAAACTCTATTTTTTACGTAGTACAACATTACACAAGGTTTACCCATGAAACCATACAACCTCATCATTGTCCCTTCTATCAAGAAATACCAGTCCCCTTATCCATTTGAAGACCTTGTAATGTGGCTTTTGCTTTCTCATATAATTGAGGTATTTATTCATATATGAGTTTTAGTGTAGGTCCCATAAATTCTCTATTAAAGTGGTAATAGGACTTAGAGGTCCTAAGCAAATTAGTCCAATCCACTACCACCAAATATTGCCCTTGGTTGTTTGCTTTGTTTATGCATACCCAAGGCACATCATCAATAGTAATGAATAGAAAGAGTTATGCTAGATGCGAATAGTACCAAAATATGTCATACAACAAAATTTGAAGCTATATGAGTTGTTCATACATATTTTGGACAATTACTATGAATTGAGCTAGTTTTTTAAAAACTTTCCCCTTCCATATATTTTCTTAAGTCATAATATCTTCTCGGGTATTCAATAGTAAATGGTTTGGAGGAAGTCCTAGGAATAAACCTATAACGAGTGCTTCAGTGAATAGATCCAAGGTAAGCTAAAATAGATCTTGCCCTTTTTAATTTTGGATCGCTCTCATTTGGGGATTGTAGAACTTGAGTCATAGATGTAGATTTTACATATATAGGATCTTTAGTAAGGATATGTTCATCAAAAGCCCTGGGCTGATTTTTATAAAAGGTTTTGGGTCAACCTGTAAAACCTGGTATTAATGCTATAGTATCTTATCTACCAAAAACAAATTGTAGAACTTGAGACTATGAGAACCAATTTGAGATAGGGGTGTGCAAGCTTATAAATGTATGATGATAAAAATGGGTGTCATGCAAATACACCTAGGCTACTAGGAAAATATTCTTGTGCTTATTTTTTAGCACCTTCTTGAAGATTCTTTTGCTTAGACCTCATGGTGATTTTAGTATCCCCAATTTGACATGTTTGGTCCTAAAAAACTCTCTTTCTATCCTTTTTGGGCACTACTATATGCTCTTGTGATATTGGTTATTTCTAGTAGATTTATGCTTGTGTAATGTTCTATTTTGTGCTTTTGTGAATTGTTGTGAGCATTGGTTTTATAGCTCTTAGCTCAAAGTAACTTATAGACATAACTATTTTCTCATTTTATAATTTTGTGAGGCTAAATTTTTCTAAAGTGTTACTCTTATGAGGTGTTGTACTAGTTGTTGTGTAGTTATTATGATGGTTGAACATTAATTTACTTTTTTAAATCTCATCTTTCACATCATTTGATATCATGTGGAAGGCTTTGCATGACAATTAATTTTTTGGCTATTATAACATTTGACCAATGAATATGTGATTATCCAAAATTGAAGTCAGTTAGCTCCAATTTCAGCCAATCACCGTAGCTAATTCAAAATTGTTGTGGCCTATTTTATTTCTCATTCTTCTATTTACATATGATACAAAGGGTTGGTGGCACCCTATACGAATAATTTTAAATGGGGATTATTTAATGGTATTAGTAAAATATATCAACTATAATTTGATAGCTCATATGTATTAGTCTCTCATTTGAAAATGATCTGATATGGCCCATACTAAAACAAATAAATTTTTTTATGGTTCCCTAGTTTTGATTTGTCCTCTTTCCATTTGAGAACAAGGTCACCAACTTTGTAGTCTTGATATGTCATCTTCTTTTTGAACCATCATTTTATCGTGGTTGAATGGATCTAGAAATTATTGTAAGCTTTTTTCATATGTTCCTCCAATAGTAATAGTTGTGATATAAATGTTTCTATTGCTTCCACATCAGGAATTTCTACTTGAGATATTAGCTTCATAGTTGGTAGTTCAATATCCAATGGAAGAAAAACCTTTTTTCATATACCAAAGAATAAAGTAAATGTTTTAATGATTTCTGCACTGTGATTCGATTTTTCCATAATGCTCAATCAAGAAAAAGGTGCTAACTCTTCTTATTTTTCTCTTAATTATTTTTAGGAGATTATTATTGGTTGATTTGGTCAATCCATTTCCTTGTATATAAAAATTGGATGATATCTTCAAGTAAATTTCATATTTATTGGAAAACTGATAAAATTCTCTCCTATGAAGGTAGATTCGTTATCACTTACCAATGCATCTAGGATGTTGAATCTTGTTATTATATTTTTGACAAACTCAATCACTGTCATGATTGACCGATATTGTGGCTATCACTTTAGTCCAATGAGTGAAGCAATTTATTACCATTAAATTATACTTTTTTTCTACTAATAAATTTAGGTTTACAACCCCAATGAAGTCTAACCCCCATTGTTGAAAGGGCTCATCTGTTATTATTGGTTGTAGTGGTAGGGATGCTTTCATATTACTTCCAATAAATTATAGATATTTTTTGCAATATTAGGTCACTTTGAATGAATCGACGAAAATGGTAGGCCAAATTATATACCCTAAGAATTTTGGTGGCTATTTTTTGCCCTGAGTTGTGTCCTCTAGATAGCCCTGAATGAAACTTGTCCAATACCTTTTTTATCTTCTTTTGTTTTATGCAATGAAGGATAACTTCATCAAATTTCTTCCTATACTATCCCTCCGATAACAAGATGTATTTAAAAGCTTGTAACCTATATTTTTTCCTTTGTGAGGCATTCAATTCTTTAGGAAATCTTCCTATTTGAAAATATCTTATTAATTAATTTATCCAATAGGGATCTTCTAAATGTTTCTCAAATATAGGACTCCTTTCGATATTGTCTTCTAGTCACATGTTATAATATAGCTCGACTATGGTGGCCAACTATTGGCATAAGGCTTTGACTCTTACCGTCTTGTTAGGTTGCATCTCAATATCATATTCCTATATTTTAATGACCCATACAACTCTTTTATCACCTATATATAATTAAAGAATAAATTTTTTGGCATCTGAATGTACCACATAAACTATAGTATTACTCTATGACAAGTAATGCCTAAACTTATATAGAGATTTCATGATAGTGAACACCTATTTGTCTATAAAGATATAATTTTTTGATAATCATAGAATGTCTAACTAGAAAAAATACTATATGTTCATCTTACTTATAATATTTCTGATTTGGGACTATGACATAACTATCTTTAGACCTTATCATCTTCCCTATTAGGCTCTTTGTCATAGGTTTGACAATCTACGCAAAATTGAATACAAATTTTTAGACAAAATTGATTTTCCCAAAAATGATTGTAGAGCTTGCTTATGAAGGGGAGTGGAAGAGATAAAATACCTTGAATCCTTTTTGGATCAATGGACATTCCTTTTTTAGAGACCACATGTTCAAAAAGCTTCCCTTCATGCACAAAAAAATAGATTTCTTCAGATTTAGTGATATCTTGAATTTGTGACACTTCTAAGAAACCATTTATAGGTGCTCTAAATGTAGTTGCTTATCATGGGAGAATATTGTCATGTCATACAAGCAAATGAGAATGATATCATTGACCAAGTCTATAAAATCAAAATCCATAATGTGTTTAAAGGTAGCCCTAGCATTGGATAGTTCAAAAGGTATTCTTTGATAAGCAAAGGTCGCCCACTTGGTAGTAAAGGATGTTTTATGTTGATCCTCATATTTGAACCATATTTGGTTGTACCTTAAAAATTCATATAGGAGAGATAATATTTCTACCCTACTATTACATGTAGAATATGATCAATTGAGGGAAGGGGATAGTGGTCTTTCAATGAAACCTTGTTCAAATTTTGAAAATCAACACAAAGGCAGATGTCTTCATTATTTTTTTTATTGGTACCAAGTTGGCCATCCATGTAGAATATTTAATCATATATATGATTTAGCATTCAAAAACTTGAGGAGCTCTTTTTTCATTGCTACTTATATATTGGGATTAACTGACCTCTACTTATGCTTGAATGTATTTTCTTTAGAATCTAATTCAATAGTATGTTGAATTACCTTTTTATCATAAACTCAGAGGTCATCATAAATCCAATTTATTATGTCTTGAAACTTCAATAGTATGTTGAATTACCTTTTTATCATAAAATCAGAGGTCATCATAACTTCAATTTATTATTTCTTGACACTTCATGTGAAATGCCTTGAGTTTATCCACTTCTTCTGTAGTACAATGAATTCCAACCTTTAGAATTTTGCATGGCTTAATTTCAAATTCTCTATAGGCTTATTCTTCTACTTTATTATATGCCCTATATTTCTATCATTATTATCAAATAATCTTTCCAAATTATTTAACACTTTTAGAATATAATTATTCTTCAATTGAATAATGTCCTCCTATTAAATTTCTTGTAATATCTCTTCTTATTGGGATGAGTAGATTACCTCTTTCATCAAGAAGTCAATGATTTGTTGGTCATATTCAAATACATGTGATAATATTTTATTATCTAGGACTATTGGACAATACTCTACAATAGATGTGTCGTTTTCTCCTTGAGTAGCAAGTGCATCAACCAACTCATTCTATTTTCAAGAGATGACTTTTATATTTAATACCTCAAAACTTTCCATTAAATCCCATACCCTATTTTTGTATACCTTCATATAATGATTCTTACTATTACACCTCTCCATAACTTGGTTGATAATGAGCTCATAATCACAATTTATTGAGAGTAACTTAATATCTATTCTTTATGCTTGCTTTAAGCCAAGGTATAAGTTTGTGTATTCAGTAGTATTGCTAGTGCAACCCCATGTTAACCTATAGGATAAAATTATTGATAAACTCTAAAGGAGATACTAGCACAATTCTAACTCTGACCCAATTTTTGCATCTAGCCCCATAAAAATAAAGTTTACAAAGCTCTACTTTTCATAGTTCTTCATTTATCACAGCTAGGAATTTTTTGTGTTCTAAATCTAAGGTGTAGTATGTGCCAATTCTTGTCTCAAATAGGGAATTATAATATTTTAGATAGAATTCATATTCAATCTATAATTCGTGGATATATTCTAGAGGATCTACTTCTTCAAAAAATATACTAATATATTCATATTCTTCTATATTCTCAATGTTATAGGTCATTATTTTATTAGGGATGAATTTTACCTTGTTACCTTTATGTGGAATTATCATACGAGTAATCTAGGTACATATAGCTCCCTAATTTTAGTGTAAATTTCTAGGAAAGGTACAGACCAAAATATGGATCTAGGTCAACAACTACTATTTCCTACATTATAGTAATCTCTAGTTCTCTATGCAGTGTCATGGGAACTTCTTTTATAACCCCTATTTTCATGATAGGAGTGTCATCTAGTTAAATTACTCTAAGACATGAATGGGTTTTTCCATACCCATAGCTTCAAATACTACATTAGGTATCATAGTAGTTACAAATCCTAAATAAATCATAAAATTATACATAACCCATCCCTCCATACTTAGCAATAAGTAAAAGGACGTGGTCTATTTCTCCTAGCTCTTGGAGTTATTAAATATTGAGAAAATTTATACTCTAAGATTGATTCATATCTTAGAGTGGTAATTTTCTTTTTATAAGTTAAAAATTTATATTGAAGAGGGCATTTGAAAGGTGCCCTAATGCCTTAGTACATCAGCTGGAGAAAAGGATGCACTATCCTCAAAAAACAACAACGCATCCTTGAAGACCTAAAAACGTAAAGGAAAACATAAACAAACCAAAAGGAAACTAGAAAAATCCTAGATAGGACAAAAACATAAGACCACAGAAGAGCAACCAGTTAGGCAATTACAGAGTCATTGATGTCATCCTTCTTGACATCCTTAGTAGCATCCTTAGGGACATCCTTGAATACATCCTTTGCAATTTCCATGACATCATCATCCTTGACCTTCGGTTTGGCTTCAGTGGTAGTCTTAGCAGGAGTATCCTCTACGAAGCTATCATAGAAGAACAAGAGGTTCAGAGCATTCCTATGCTCTTTCATTTGGGTAATTGCCCCCATAATTGCAGCCATGGCATTCTCCAGATGACCAATCATGCTAGTGGTGGTCTTGATTACATATTCTTGGAGAATCTTCTCTATAGGATCATCTGATTCATCTTCGGCCACACCCTACATCTTTCCTTGGTTCTGGACTTCCTTGTTCTTAAGGCATTGTGAACTTCTCATTGGAGTAGCCTCAGCCTTGCCCTTATTTTTTGTCAACAAATCAGCATCCTGGTGGCCTTCATCCATCTTCTTCCTTTTGGAACCGCGAACCTTAGATATAGGAGTGTAGGATGTATCCTCCTCCATGTTCTCAGCCTGTTGATCCTGAGGAAGCACATTTCCCTTAGGAAATTTATCTAGAAGATGAGCATACACGACTTTGAAAAGCCCCTGGTGAGAGGGCCAGGCTTCCTCCTTTTTTGAGCGGGTTGCATTGATGGAGTAATCCATCGATAGGTAAAGGAATTTTGGAATGTTTAGCTGCTTGACCTCCCTAAAGTGGTTCATGAATGCAATATGGAAACTTCTGAGTTGGGAACTAGGATCATCCATGGTGATATATTCCATAATAGGCTTCATCACCTCTTTCCAAGGAGTGGGTAAGTCATCACGAACCATCCCTGGCTTGACAATCCTCCTCATAGGTGACTTCGACTCAAATTGGTTAAGTTCAATGTCCCAGTTGTGCTTGTCCCTACGCACTATTCTTCCCATCGATGGTTGTCATGTAACCTCAGCAAGGATATTAACATCCACCTGGAACTCAACACCATGTATGATGATGATGCCCTTTTCCCAAGTGGATATGAAAGCCAGGTTGATATCCTAGTCCTAGCCTAAAAATCGCTTTAGGAATGACATAAATCCTCTTGCACTTAGGATAGCTTCTGCCACTGGTTCAATTGTGAGTGATTCTAGCTCCACGAAGCTCATGATGACAAGAAGCCAAAGCAGAGAAGCAGGGATGATAGATAGCTCACTGGGTCGAGATAAACAGATAGAGAAGATGCAAAATCTGTCCATGGGGTGAGTTTTGTAAACATTTGATAGGCTTAGAAATTTTTGGAAGTATCTATTCCTTCTCCTCTCGAAGAAGCAAATCCTAGGGAAAAGCAAATCAACCAAATCATGGAGAATAGAGCAGCATTCCTTAGGCAACTTATGTTCCCAATAGTTACTATTTTCCATAGAAATAGAAAGGTGTGCCACACCTTGTAGAGCTTGGCCTATCAGGTTATGAAACTTAACCCCCTCACTAAACTCATAGAGGAAAATAGACATCGAGGGCTTTGGGAAATGATAAGAAGTGGGAGAGGACAAGAACGTGGAAAGGAAGTGATGAGAACCAAAGGAGAGGAATGGTGGTGGGTGAGGATGGAAAAGCAACACGTGGATAGGGAGCATTCTACGAGAAAATATCGGGAAGGAGCACTCCAGGTGGATCACAGAAAAAATGGTATAATTTGGAACATTGGGACTAAAACCAAAGGCGGTGACAAGGATAATTGGCATGGGGTGTAAGAAAAACATGAGGAGGATGTGCCAAAAATCCAACCCACACCAAGTGTCTAGATTAATGAGTACCTTGAAAAGATAAATCTCATCATGGATATGATAGGTTTTCTGAAGATGATCTTTGTAGGATATGAAGCATTTGAAATTTTAAGATCTAGGGAGAACAACCTTTTCATTCCTATGAATTTGAAATAATGATTGTTATGCATTTTGAAAATTTTGAACTTTTTCCAACCTTGCAATTTCTTCAACTTCACGTGGAAGGGTGTCAGTCCATGTCATCATCCGAGGGGTAGAGACTCCAATGTTAGCCAACTTATCTGCAACACCATTAGCTTCCCTGAAGACATGTTGGATAATGACTTCATGTTGAAAGAGGATTAGGCTTCGAGCCTCTTCAATTAGACTTTTCACCTTCCATGCTGGAGTTTTGGAGTTTTTTAAATAATTGACAACATTCAAAGAATCCCCTTCTATGATGAATCTCCTTGGAAATTGCTTAATTAACTGTAGACCCCTCCATAAGGCCTTAGCTTCAGCTATATGGTTGGATTGTTCTCCCAAACATTCAGTGAATGCAAATATGGAATTTCCATTGTGGTCCCTTAAAATTCCCCCTGCCCTGACTCTGCCTGGATTTCTTTTTGCTACCCCATAAAAATTAAACTTGACCCAATCTTGGGGAGGAGGTATCCATTTGATGTTATTTCTAGAGATTTGAGTATTACCTGGGTTTGGATTCTCTAGAGAAACGTGTAAGAACTGAAGTAAGGAAGCTTCAAACCTAGGGATGGGATGAGGATCACTAGGTGTTGAGAGTGCATTTTCCTTGGCAAAAAGGATAATTCTATTGGTGATGGAATCTAGATCCTTGGCCTCTCTAGAAAAAATACATCTATTCCTCTCAAGCCAAATCTACCAAAGATAATGATGAAGGCAAAATTTCCAAATTCCTTTGAGACAGGGATTGCTAAAAGGATTGGGCCATTGAGAGAACAAGTCAACTATGGATGGAGGTTTGGCCCAACTAATTTGAAACTTTTGAAAAAGCTTATTCAGGATGGAGCTGGAAAAAGGACAAGAAAGGAAAATGTGGCTTGTAGACTCCCAATCAGAAAGACATAAGAAACACCTATTAGGAAGAGGAATTCCATGCTTAATAAGATTTTCTACAGTGAGGATCCTATCTTGAATAGCCAACCAAGAAAATAAGGATACCTTTGGAGTCAGGTGCTTAATCCACACTAGTTTGAAAGGAATGAGGACTTCTTCAGGGGCTAGGATAAGTTGATATGTTGATTTGATAGTAAATTCCCCTATGTCAGAAGGTTCCCAGATAGGTTGATCACTTGCAATCCTTGATGGTAAAGTGAAAGCAGATAGTAGGGCTTCCAAGGAAGTGATTTCTATTGATAGATTGGGACATTGAATCCTTTTCCATGTACGGGATTCATTGGACATAGTTAAAAAATTAGCAACCCGATAGCCGAACAGAGGATCAGTGAATTCCTTTAAAGCTCTGAAACCAGGGATTTCTAAAAGTGGTTGGTTTCCTAACCACTTGTCTTCCCAAAAATTGATTGTTTTTCCATCTCCAACCTGCCATATTAGGCCCCTTCTCAGGAGTTGTTTCATTATGTTGATGGATTTCCAAAAGGTTGAACCCATAGAAGGTGCCCAATCACATAAAAATTTAGATCCCTACAAGTATTTCCTTTTAACAAGAGTGACCCATTCCACTTGGTCCCCTGCTACTAATCTCCATGCTTGTTTTTCCAGTAGAACTAAGTTTAACAGATTAATCCTTCTGAGGCCGATTCCTCCCTGATCCTTTGGTTTGCAAACTTTGTCCCACACGACCAAGTGGAATCTATTTTTGTTCTCAGAACCAGTCCATAGGAAATATTTTTGAAATTGTTCTATCTTGTGGTAAACCTTAGTTGGGGCCTTAAAAATTGAAAGGAAATAAACAGGGATGCTCTGCAAACAAGCCATGGTAAGGACAACTTTTCCTGCCTGGGATAGGAGATTGCCCTTCCAACCTATGAGTTTTTTTGAAATATTTCAATTACATTGTTCCACAAATCTTCAAAAGCATTTCCAATGAACAAAGGCAATCCCAGATAAGTGGCTGGTAAGGTAGAGATAGCACATCCCAAAATGTTTGTAATTTTGAGTTGTCTCCTATGAGGAGTGTTGAGGAAATATAACTTACTTTTCTAGAAATTCACCTTCTATCCAACCACTTCTTCATAGAGAAGGAGTAAATGTTTGATAACTTTAGCTTCAACAATAGAAGCAAAGGTGGACAATAGAGTATCATCAATGAATTGTTGATGAGTGATAGGATTAGATTGAGAGGTCACTTTAATTCTAGAAATTAATCCTGATCTTCTAGCTGCATGGATTGATCTTCCTAATGCCTCAACAGCAATGATGAATAGAAGGGGGGATAAGGGATCCCCTTGCCTTAGGCCTCTACTACTAGGAAAGTATCCAGCAGGTGAGCCATTGATTAGGATAGAGAACCAAGCAGATGAGATACATCCTTTAATCAAATTGACCCAATCTTGGTGAAATCCAAATTTGGTTAGGACAACCAATAAAAAGTCCCAATTCAGCCTGTCATAAGCTTTGTTCATGTCAAGTTTTAATAGAAAAGCAACCTTTTTGGTTTGAGAAGTAGAGTGTAGGGCTTCATGAATAGAGATAATCCCATCCAAAATAGATCTTCCTCGAACCGAGCTTCCCTGGTAGTGATCAATAATCAGAGGTAGAACATCTCACATTCTGTTGGCCAAAGCTTTGGTGAGGATTTTGTAAACTACGTTACAAAGGCTCACAGGCCTAAAATCATTGAAGGATCTAGCATTTGGGCTTTTAGGAATAAGAGCAATGAAAGTGGAATTAAAATTATGAGGTATGATCTTGGAAGACTGAAACTCTTTTATCGCTTCACACACATCAGGACCCACAAAATCCCAAAAATCTTAAAAAACCTAGGAGAAAAACCATCAGGGCCAGGGGCCTTGTCAGGTTTCATGGAAAAGAGGGCATGCTTAATTTCATCATCTAAAATATTGGTAGTTAACTTAAATTTGATATCCTCTGAGATGGAATGGGGTATATGCTGGAGAAAAATTCTTTAGCATCATCAGAGTTAGAATCAGAATTTGGGCTTTCAAGCAACTGCATGAAATGAGAAATGCCTTTAGACCTGATTTCCTTGATATCAGAGGTAACACTTCCATCCTGTCTATGTAACTCCTTAATTCTATTGTTGCTCCTATTCCTCAGGGTAGAAATGTGGAAAAATTTTGTGTTGGAATCACCTTCCTTAAGCCAAATTGCCCGAGATTTCTGCCTCCAAAATGTTTCCTCACATTTTAGGATATTATGATATTCTGATAAGAGAATTCTTTCTTCATTCCTCAGCTTGGCATCATAATTATGACCAGTCAGAATATCATTTTCAATTGTTTCTAGGTGATTTTTAATTGCTTGTTTATTCTCAAATAGGTTCCCAAAGATATCTCTATTCCAGATCTTGAGATTTTCTTTGAGCATTTTCAGTTTTTGCCCCAGTATGTATGATGGTGATCCTTGAATATCTATCTACCACCACTGAATAATTCTATCCCTAAAATCAGGATGTTGCATCCACATAGCTTCAAATCTGAAAGGAGTTCTGAAGTTCTGAGGGTTATTTGTTTCTAGGAGAAGTGGACTATGATCTGAGCCAATTTTGAGGAGAGATTGGAGATTGGCATCCCCCCACTTTGTAGTTGCTTCCTAAGAAAAGAGAACTCTATCAAGTTTAACCTGAATTAGTTGGTTGCCACTCCTTCTATTGGTCCATGTGAATTGATTGCCTTTCAAATTCACATCCATCAAGTTATTAGAGTTGATGAAATCCTAAAAATATTCCATGCTTTTTGTTATGGATCCCGAACCACCTCTCTTGTCTGAAGGATAAAGAGGAGTGTTAAAGTCTCCAGCCAAAATCCACAAAAAATTTGGGATAGCTTTTCTAAAATTTGTTAGAGTTTCCCATAGCCTGGATCTTCCAGGGATAGAATTAGGGGTATATACATTGGTGAGTATCCATGGGAAGTTAGAATCTTTGTCAAAAAATAGGATGCTAGCTGACACATCATTGGAATGTATTAATCTGCCTTCCAGCTTCTCCAGATTCCAAATGCACATGAGACCTCCTGAAGCACCCCTTGCACTACAAGAAATTATTTCTCCATTTTCCACAAATTTTTACTTAAAGCCTCACCTAAATATTCTCCTGTTTTAGTTTCTTGCATCAAAAAATTTGTGGGATTGACTTCTTTTCTTAATGACTTGGCTAGCCTTTGCTTTGCCATGCCATTAAGTCCTCTCACATTCTAGGAGAGGATTTTCATTTAGATGATTTGAGATTCCTTTTTCCCCCCTTTCCTTGAGGTTGGGGGGTTTGATGCATTTGGAGTCATCCTTGCTCTGACTTAACCCTATGGAAAATAGGGTTTTTTGAATTCCACTCACTATTTCTTCTACTAGTCCCTATTTCCAATGATCATTGGTCAAATTTCTGCCCTTCTTCTTATCTCCTCCACAATCAATAGGAGATTTCTTATAGCTTCTAGTTTGTTTTGGACTAAAATTTTGAGGATTTATTCTTTGAACTATCGGGCTTGAAGAACCAGGGATAGTTTCTGGGATTGCAACTTCTTCGATTTGGGTCCATTTGCAAGGATCAACTGAGCTTTCTAGGAAAGACTCAAGAGGTGGGCTTGAGGGTCCTGAGCAATGGGGCCCACTCTTAGGTTGTGGAGAAGAGTGAGGAAGCCCAATATTGTCAATGGGATCAGAGGATTTATTAGTTTCCAGCCTCTTCTTCTCGTTAGAGATAGAAGAGGGTTTAAGGGTTGGTTCAGGACTATGAATAACTTCCATATTCTCATTATCACTAGAAGGTAAATCAAAAAGTACTTGGTACTTGTTTGGGAGAGCAAAGAAAGAACTTACCTCTTCCTTGTGCATTTCTTGACTCACTATAGAAATTTGTTTGCCCTTATCAGCTGCTTGAGGAGAAGCTTGAGGCTCTTTTGAAGCTCCTTCCTAAGGATGTTCATTCCTGTTGTTGCTTTGGTTCTAGTTTTTGATTGGTCTAAAGACCACTCCCTTTGACATGAGATACTTCCTCCTCTCATTCCTTGTGAAAGGGGCTTTGCTTTTTGGAATCTAAGGTTCTGCCTACACCTTTAAGGAAGGGCATTGAGATCTAAGGTGCCCTTGAGTACGACATTCCACATAAAATACTGGCTTATTTTCATATTCTATCACTTGCTTTCAGTAGTAGGACTCATATTATAGTTCAATAAAAGTAGGGAGCTCAGAGTCCAAGTTTGCATTGACACAAATTCGGGTAGCTGTCATCCTTGTCCTAGCCAAAGTGGCATGGTCGATGGCCACCAAATCTCCAATGATTTTGGCAATACCTTTGAGGATATCCTCATGCCAAAAATTCCAAGGAAGGTTCAGAAAATAAACCCAGATAGGAGCATAATTAATACTCTGGTTTTAGGGTCAAAATCAGGAGACCAACGCCTCAAGAACAAGCTCCGCCTTCCCAGAAACCAAGGACCCCCTATGAGAATCTAGCTAGCATCATCATGATTGCTAAGCCTAATACCAAAAAAACCCCTAGAAAGGCCAAAAATTTCCATGCATCTAGTGACCTTCCATTTGGAGTGAGCCCACCTCCTGATGGTTTCAAGATCAGGCCTACCTCCAATGAGCTTTCCAACTAATGAAAAAGTTTCCATTGAAAGATAGTTGGAAATGATATTTGTAGGGACCTTGATTTTTGTCCCAATAGGTTCCAAGGAAAATGAGGATACCCTAGGACTGTTAATTCCTCCACTAAGGACTTTGGTGAAGGAGGGATTTTTAGTAGTGGGCCCCTCGACCAGAGGGGACCCAGGTTTGGTCCCCTTGACCAAAGGGGACCCAGGTTTGGTTCCTTTAGAATGATAATTTTTAATGAAGCTTTGAGTAGATATATTTATATGATAATTATTAGGGTGTGATACATACTTTCTTTGGAAGGAGTCTTTTTAAGCTCTTCAACTATGTTGAAGCTTGATGCTTCTATGATTTTCTTTTTATTATTTCTTTTTGGTTCATCAAAACTTCTTCTATACTCTTGAGCAACATATATCCTTTATCTCTTTGTTATAGAAGGGTATCTAAGTTTATCTTGGGCTTGCTCCCTTGATTCAAGTATAATTTCATTCATATTTTTTGTTTGTTTCAATCTTGGCTATTCTTTTTGTGGTTCTAATGTAGGAGGAAATTCCTCTATCCTTGGATGAACTAGAGTCTTCCCGCTATCATGTAACATTTTCTCTTTAGGCTTATAATGTCAAGCTAGAACTTGAAATGGATCTAGTTCATATGGATCTACCTAAATTGGCATCTTTCTATACTTGCTTAACACTAATATGCATTACTCATCTAAGGGGTCTTAAGTGATCATGACCTGTTTTGGTTTCCACAATATATTAACTTAATATTTTGAGCTCTTTTACCTTTTTCGATGGCCATTTTAGCTTGATGCTGATACATAACATGGGTATTTTCACTATGAGTATCACTACATACTATGCACAAAGGGTGAATTTTAGGCTTTGGCACCATTGGTTCTTGATATTGATAACTATTGTTAACCTTCTTTGTGGTGTTATTGCTAGAATATCTCTAAGATTTGAATACATATAGAAATCTCCTAGGCTAGTATCTCTCAACCTCTATTTTATTAATAACTATCACCTTGTTGTTCAATATTTTTAATGTAGATAAAATTTCTATCATTATTAGTGATTCATTAGGCTCAACCATTGGCAATGCTGGTAGAGGAGGTATTAGAGGCAGCGCCTTAGGCATAGGAATAGGATTAACTAAATGAAGATGTATGATTGTAACACAAGTTACTTGGGCTTAATTTTTTTGAGTATGTTAGGCTATTTATAGGAAATATGACATCACAACTCTGGGGGTAGCCTTCCTATAGAGATTAATATATTTTTAGTAGTAATAATAGCCTAGTAAACTTGAGGAAAAGTGGTTACATTAGACTATTGTGTTTGTAGACTTAAGTCATGATCTAATGGTATAATATAATAGATATATGCTAGGGGGGCCAAGGGTTTGATATATTGCATAATTTATTTCCAAGTTCTACTAAAACTGAGGTTAAAATCTATGATGAGTTCTTGAGGATGTTGTTGTATGACTATGAATTGAGTGAGCAATGAGAAGGGATATGTCAGCTCATTAAATTCTTTGACAAAAAGTCTAGCTAAATTAGGCCATGAATGAATACTTCTATCTTCTAAGGTTTTATACCAGTGAAGTATCTTCCTTCTAAAATATAGGGAAAGGAGTCTGATCATAACATATTCTCTTATATTATGAATTTCCACTAAGGGCACTAAATCTTGACCATGTTCATAGGTGGTTTCACTTGTACCATCATAAGTAGGAAGGGATTTAAGTGCTACTTAAGGGATATCATTTGCATATTCTAGACCTAATGGTCCAATGGTGTTACAATTGGGAAAATTCAAAAGAATTTGTTATTGGTTGTGAGCCATGTTTTTAGAACTGGTAACTCTTAATGGTTTGAAAAACTAGAAAAAGAAGAATCTATGCTTTTAGAACAAGATTCAAGAGGCAAAGAATTAGTGCATCTTAGTTTACAAGTACATAATTCTAAAAATGGTGGTGGGTTCTCCAAATTTTTAGCTATAGATCTCATAATCATATAAATATAGTGCAAAATACCCAAATGATAGGGTAATAACAATTGAGCTTTGATAATATTATTATAGAAAAACCTTGGGTCCAATATTTAGGGAGTTGTCAGATGAACATACATTATTTGTTAATAAGTTCAAGATTGTTCATAAAATCTTGAGCTAGTTGAGAAAGTGAGATGAAGCAACAAAATTCATCCTATTGGGCATGCTAGAAAAACTAAACTATTAGACCAAAATATGCCATATGTGGATAGGAAATGCACCCTAGACACTAGTCAATGATTTAGATTGGATAAAATTATATTTCTCTTGATTTAAACCTTCGAATAAGGTCAAATCCTTGATATTATTATATATTTAACAAGAAAAAGGTTAATAGGGAGTAATGGTTAGAGATATTTAATAAAAATGGACAAGATATAGTCTAACATTATTGGATTTAATAGGAAATATGCTAACACAACTAATTTACATGATACTTAATATACCAAACATTATCAATTATAATCATATATTCATTCAACTTAAAGTATTTATTTAATCATTCCAAGTAATTAAACAAATAGCAATCCAATAATGATCCAAAAAGTAGAATTTTCTTTAACGTAATAGACTAAGAATTTAAGTATAATAGAAATGACTTAAAGTAGAGAATGCAATCATAAAAATCTACAATCACATGGCAACTGAGACCAAATAGTTATTAATTCATTAATTAGTAGCAATATTTCATAGAATTCTAGATAAGGACTTCAAAGTTGACCCTTCAATTGAGGTCTTATGAATTATTTTTAGGCTACAATTTGAAATTTACAGTAGGAATTTTATAGTTGTTATGAGACTGTTAATAAAATAGCCTAGCAAGAAAACCAAAATGTTGAGGTGGCCACTCTAGATTTCATATTATGATTAAATTTGAATTCTTGTTGAGCTCGCTCCATCAATATGCAACTACCTTCTGGAAAGAGGCTGCATTATTACAACTAATTTGCAAGAGCTTTAATTTTATTCCTTAGTGTCAAGAACTAGAAAAGGATGGAAGGCACCATGGTGGTTGTAGGTCTAAAAGCAATATTTCATGGATGCTTGCTCTAAAGTTGAGCTTCTTATTTTTTTCATAGAGCTTCTTGGAATGAAACCATGATTTTCAAGTGTTGTAATGACGTCACTCTAGGATGTATTCTGGTTCTATTCATTTTAGTTTTATATATTGATTCTTTTTTTGCATGGTCCTAGTATTTAACTTGAATATGTTGACATCATTTGTTTGGGTGGCCAAAATTTGTGTGTTTTGATTGCTTCTATCTTAGATTTGTGCAAAAAATTTTTTGGTTATGTGCATCCTATTACTTCTAGCATGATTCTAGGATTTGATGTGAGAATTCTTACATCATCATAAGAAGAGGCCAAATTTTGTTCAGTGTGGTCTTGTGCATTTGAATTGCATGATTTCAGTCCCCTTTTCTCTTTTTTTGATGTCATATATTATGGTGACCTGACTTTATGCATCCTAAGTTCATTCACTTTTTCTCTTTTTACATGATCTCAAACTTTGGTTTGGGTTTGCTAACACCACAACTAAGATAAGCTTAACTTTGAGTATTGTGGCTTTATACATTTGGCCTTGCACATTCCCAAGTAGGAGGAATATTGTGTTGACATTACTACTTGTTGAGCAAGGTGTTGCAAGAGTTTTGTCATTGTTGTCAACACAGGCAGTTAGATCTAATGATGCAGTGGACAGACAGTTCAAAAGTCATTCAGATGCAGAGGACAGAAGTTCAAAGGTTATTCAGAGCATGGACAGTGAGTTTCCAAGAAGACCATAGTTGCCTATTTGCAAAAAATCAAAGAAAAAGACAAGTAAGAAAAGTGTCGCGATATCGCGACATTTTTAGCAGGCAAGAAAAACTGTCACGATTTCGCGACATGTTAGAGGAGAGAGAAAGCACAAACAAAATTGTCACGATTTCGCGACATGTTTGGAGAAAAAGCGCTAAGGAAGAAAACTGTCATGATTTCGCGACATGTTTGGAGAAAAAGCGCTAAGGAAGAAAACGTACGATTTCGTGACATGTTTGGAGAAAAAGCGCTAAGGAAGAACTCAGGATTTGATGACATGTTTGGAGAAAAAGCGCTAAGGAAGAAAACTGTCGCGATTTCGGAACATGTTTGGAGAAAAAGTGCTAAGGAAGAAAACTATCGCGATTTCGTGACATGTTTGGAGAAAAAGCGCTAAGGAAGAAAACTGTCACGATTTCATGACATGTTTGGAGAAAAAGCGCTAAGGAAGAAAACTATCACGATTTCGTGACATGTTTGGTGAAAAAGCGCTAAGGAAGAAAACTGTCACGATTTCGTGACATGTTCGGAGAAAAAGCGCCAAGGAGGAAAAGTGTCACGATATCGCGACATGTCGGGTTTTCGTGACCCGAAGGGAAGAAAAGCGCCAAGGAGGAAAAGTGTCGTGATATCGTGACACGTCGGGTTTTCGTGACCCGAAGAGGAGAGAGAAAGCTCGGAGGCAAAAGTGTCACGATTTTGTGACATGTTCTGGTTTCGCTGGTGCAAGCCAAGAAAAGGTTGAGAAAGCGAGGAACGTCACGATTTCATGACAGAAGTAAGGATGACGTCAGCAATAGTTCGAAGTGTCACGATTTCATGACAAAAACGTTGTCAAAGCTAACAAAGGCCAAAAGTGTCACGATTTCATGACAGCAGGGACAAGAAGGCGTACGGATGTAAAAGGTGTCACGATATCGTGACATGTTGTAGTTTCACGAGGAAAGCTATAGAACCAGAGAGGCGGTTGAAGCCGACAGAGTTAAATCTAGGCCGACGAAGATTAGGGTTTTGGAGCCGACATTCATTAGGGTTTTGTAGCCGACGTTCTTTAGGGTTAAAGCCGACTACAGTTTAAGATTTGTCCTTGAAATTTCATCTATAAAAGGAGGGTTGTTTCGAGTTTGAAGAGTGTGATTTTTGTGAAGAAAATTTGTGCATGTGAAGTTCATGGTGAGCAGAGAGCGAGTCGTATCGATTCGAGCTGAGTGCGAAGCGGTAGTTCATTTGTGTCGAAGCGAAGTGTGCGAAGCAGTTGCATAGAAGTAGACTGGAGTGCGAAGCACAAGCGCATAGGAGCAGAAGCCGTAACTCGGTTGTGTCGAAGCAAAGTGTGCGAAGTTGCACAGAAGCAGACTGGTGGTGCGAAGCTTTTGCAGCAGAAGCCAGAGTACACAGAAACAGCAGACAGTGTGCAAACAGTGTGAAGGTATTTTTCTGTATTTTTCTTGAAGTCCAAGTTGCAGCTTGGCATAAGGGGTTGGTGCTCCTTCCAGTAGGTGCTGGTGAATTAGGGGTTGGTGCTCCTTTCTGTTGGTGCAAAAAAATTGAGGGGTTGGTGCTCCTTCCAGTTGGTGCTGGTAAATAAGTTGTAAAGTTGTTGCTTTGCAAAGGCTGGATTTGGATGGTAGTCCAAGCAGTCATTTTTGAGGAGTAGCCACATTGGTGAACCTCGTTAAAATTTTTGTGTTGTGTGATGCTCTCTTACTAACTTGCTATTTCTGGTTTAAGTTTGCTTTATTTCATTGCAAGTTTAAAGTTTTAAAAGATCACACTGATTCACCCCCCTCTCAGTGTCACTGTAAGTATAACAATTGGTATCAAAGCCAAGTTCTTGAATAGGCTCAATCAGCTAGGGTGATCTTGGAAGTGACGCAATGGCAGGTGGTGAAGGGTTCTCCTCAAACAAAGCACCATTGTTTGACGAAACTAATTATGCGTTCTGGAAGATCAGAATGCAGACATATCTTCGTGCTTTGGGATTTGATATCTGGAGTGCAGTAGTTAATGGTTACACAGCTCCCGACACTGCTCCAACCGACAGCACTGGTAAAAAGGCATTTGAAAATGACTCTAAAGCAAAAAATGCCATCATGTGTGGATTAGTTGACAGTGAGTTGGTCAAGATCATAAATTGCGAATCAGCAAAAGATGTATGGGACAAACTAGAAAATATTTATGAGGGAGATGACAAGATCAAGGAAGCCAAGCTTCAAACACATCGAGCTCAATTCGAATCATTAAAAATGACCAACGATGAGAACATAGAAGCCTTTATGCAGAGAGTTAATGGAATCACTAATTCAATCAGAGGTCTCGACGAAGATTTGGATGATGCAACTATCGTGAAAAAGGTATTAAGATCGCTTCCCCAAAGATTTGATTCTAAAGTCTCAGCCATAGAAGAAGCTAAAGATCTAAATCACTTCAGTATGGATGAGATGCATGGTTCCCTGACTGCTTATGAAATGAGAATAGGAAGATCTAATCCCACAGACAGAGAAGCAACATTTAAAGCCCTAAAAGGTAAAGACACAAAACAAGAGTCTGAAGAAGAAGAAACTTCGGATGAAATGGAAGCAAATTTTGTCAAAAAACTGAGAAAGGGAAAAGGAAAATACAGAGGAAAGCTTCCTTTCAAATGTTTCAACTATGGGGGCATTGGACACTTTGCTACCAAATGTCCTCTCAATGAGAAGAACAAAGGTGAGGAAGCATCTCATCAAGAAAGAAGTGAATGGAGAAAGAAAACAAACTTCGAAAGGGAAACTTCAAAAAGAAAAGTTTCATCTCCAGGAATGCAAATTCTTCAGAGGACAGCTCTAGTGAGGATTCTGAAGAAGGAACAGGTGAAGCTCTATTCATGGCTTTTGAAGTAGAAAAATCAGAAGAGGTAGAAAAATCAGAGAAGAGAGAAGGAATGAACTCTAAAGCATGTGTTGAAAAACCTGAGGCAGAAGTTGATCTAGAAGGTGAACTGGTTTCTGCTCTTGAAGAATGGAAATCTGAGAAAAGAAAGAATTATAAACTTTCAAGAAAGCTTGAGGATGCAAACGACATTATAACCAGTTTAAAAATACAGGCAGAAGAATACAAGAAAATGTCCGAAGATCTTGAAGTTCAGATAACCATGAAGATAGATTACTGCTGTAAACTAGAAGAAGAAAATCTTGGCCTACGAATGCAGATACAAGAGCTGGATCGAAAAATTAGCTGCCATCACAAACGTGAAGAAAGTTCGAAGAAGCTGGATAAAATCTTAAGTGATCAACGACCTACAGGCATTAAATTTGGTCTGGGCTTCATTGAAGGAGAATCATCAAACGGACCAAAAGCCAGAAATGTTGAAACTATAAGGAGTGAAGATGAGAAACAGGTTGATGAAAGAAAAACAAATCATGCAAAAGAAAGCAGTAATGCCAGGCCCGAAAGGAGAACTGACAATGATGGCTTTACCAAGGTCACAAATCAAAGAAGAAGAAGATCTATGGTTCCTACAACAACCTGGCAAAGACCATCCTTCAGGTTTAATCATTACTTTTCTGGTTTCTGTTTCAAATGTAATGGTTATGGGCACAAAATTGCAGACTGCAAGTATAATGTAGGACCAAGAAGCTTTGTTAGTAGAAATGTTTTTGCACCTCTAACAAATTATGCAGTAGAATGTTTTAGCTGTCACAACTATGGGCATATTGCAAGAAATTGTCGTAGTACCTCTGTTTTAAATCAACCTCGGAAAAGAAAGTTCCAACCACATAGGACAAGACAAAATAGAAAAATTTTTGAAAGATATGCAAAAGATATTGAAAAAGGAAAGTCCAAACTAGAGCCCAATACCGTAGTCAAAATAGAGTGGAAACAGAAAGAACAACTTAGGGAAGAAAAGGAATCCTTAATAGTATAGACAACTTTCAAGGCTCAGAATAAATGTGTACCATGGATTCTTGACAGTGGATGCTCAAGTCATATGACAGGTGATAAACAAAAATTTGAAAAACTACAGAAATATGAGGGTGGCTCTGTGAAGTTTGGAAATAATGATGGAGCCAAAATAATAGGAAAAGGATCTCATCAAAATTAGTGATGGGAAAATCAAGTCAGAAGAAGTTTTATTTGTGGATGGTTTGAAACACAACCTGTTAAGTGTCAGTCAAATCTGTGATAAAGGACATGAAGTAGTCTTCAAGAAGCAGGGTTGTGAAGTCAGAAAAATAAATAGTGGGAAATTGATAGCAACTGGTTCAAGGACGTCTGGCAACCTGTACACACTCTCAAAAACTTTAGAAGGTACGTGTTTCATTGGACAAGAAGAAGAGAACTGGCTGTGGCACAAGAGGCTTGGACACATAAGTTTCGATAATTTGGTGAAAATCAGCTCGAAACAAGCAGTGAGAGATATTCCAACCATTAGAAAACCTTCAAATAGTATCTGTGCTTCATGTCAGAAGGGAAAGCAAACCAGAGTCTCATTCAAAACAAAAGAGTACCACACTAGCAAGCCTTTGGAACTTATACATACAGACTTATGTGGACCCATGAGAACACAAAGCATAAATGGTGACAAATACTTTATGTTGTGTATCGATGATTATTCCAGAATGACATGGATATTTTTCTTAAAAGATAAAACAAAAGCTTTTGAAATGTTCAGATCTTTCAAACATCTAGTTGAGAATGAAACAGGAAAAAGGATCAAATGTTTACGATCAGATAGAGGAGGAGAATTCATTTCGAATGAATTTACAGAATACTATGAAAAACATGGTATCAGAGACAATATTCAGCAGCTAGAACTCCCCAGTAGAATGGTGTAGTAGAAAGAAAGAACAGAACTGTACAGGAAATGGCATGCACTATGCTGGCAGAAAACAAAATAGCAGACAGATTCTGGAAAGAAGCAGTTCACACTGCAGTATACATCCAAAACAGATATATGTTAAGAACTCATGAAAGCAAAACACCTTATGAGTTGTGGTTTGGTAGAAAAGCAACAACAAAACATCTCAAAGTATTTGGTTGTAAGTGTTACATCAGAAAAACTGATGACAACCTTGGGAAGTTTGAAAATAGAGCAGATGAAGGTGTTTTTGTTGGGTATTCATCAAAAAGCAAAGCTTACAAATGCTACAACAAGAGACTCAAGAAAATTGTGGACAGTGCAGATGTTAAATTCGATGAAGGTGGGAAACGAATAGCTAACTTTGAAGAAAACTACCCAATCTATGAAGAAGTCATTGAAGGAGATGAGGTGAATGAAATAGAAAATAAATCTACGTTTGATTCAGATGACTTAATCGATGACTCAGAGGTGCAAGAAAACAAGAAATTCAAAATAGGCAGCTGGCAAAAAAATCATCCAAGAGACCAAATAATTGGAGATCCCACAGCTGGTGTTCAGACAAGAAGGAAAGTAATAAGTAATTACTCTCTTTTATCCAGCATTGAGCCCAAAAACATAGATGAAGCAAGCAAAGATGATAGCTGGATGAAGGCAATAAATGAAGAGTTAGATCAGATTGAAAAGAATAGAACTTGGGAATTAGTACCTAGACCTACGAATAAGAATGTAATCGGCACCAAATGGATATTTCGAAACAAATTAAATGAAGACGGACAGGTCATTAGGAACAAAGCAAGACTGGTTTGTAAAGGCTATGCACAGGTCGAAGGCATTGATTTTGAAGAGACTTTTGCACCAGTGGCCAGACTAGAAGCAATTAGAATGTTTCTGGCCTTAGCAGTCCACAAGAACTTCAGAGTTTATCAGATGGATGTAAAATCTGCCTTTTTAAATGGGAAACTTGAAGAAGAGGTCTATATTGAACAACCAGATGGTTTTCAAATTAGTGAAGATCCCAACCTTGTCTGCAAATTAAAGAAAGCTTTATATGGATTAAAACAAGCACCACGGGCATGGTATGCAAGGCTAGACAACTATCTCTCTCAACAAGGATTCAAGAAAGGTTTGGTGGACAATAATCTGTATGTCAAAATAGAAGGTGGGCATCTAATTGTTCTTGTTGTTTATGTAGATGATATCATATTTGGCAACAGCAAAGATGAATCTTGTAAAGACTTAGCGAATAAGATGCAGAAAGAATTTGAAATGTCTATGATTGGTGAACTGTCTTACTTTCTTGGGTTACAAGTTAATCAAAATGAGAAAGGCATATTCATTTCTCAAATTAAATATGTGAAAGAGATGCTAAAAAGGTTCACAATGGAGGACTGTAAGCCGGTCAGTACTCCCATGACAACAGGCTGCAAGTTGAGTAAAGATGACAAATCTCCACCTGTAGATCAAACCATGTACAGATCAATGATTGGAAGCTTACTTTATTTAACAGCTACCAGACCAGATATTCTACAGGCAGTTTGCATGGTAGCAAGATTTCAGGCCAGTCCCAAAGAGACTCATGTGACAGCAATAAAAAGGATTCTCAGATATCTCAAGGGTACTATGGAGTATGGGTTATGGTATCCGAAAGGTAAAGACTTCACCCTTATATCTTATTCAGATGCAGATTGGGCAGGATGTGTTGATGATAGGAAGAGTACAAGTGGAGGTGCTTTTTATCTCGGTGATAGGTTGGTTGCTTGGCACAGCAAGAAACAAGAGTCAATTTCTTTATCAACAGCTGAGGCGGAATATATTGCAGCAACAACTTGTTGTACACAAGTTTTGTGGATGAAACAAACTCTGAAAGATCTTGGTATTAATTTCAGTGAACCAATATCAGTTAAGTGTGATAACACCAGTGCAATTAACATCTCCAAGAATCCAGTAATGCATTCACGGACAAAACACATTGCCATCAGGTATCATTTTTTGAAGGAGAAAGTTGCAGAAGGAGAAGTTAAATTGGATTTTGTCCCAACCACAGAACAAGTAGCAGATATTTTTACAAAACCATTGCCCAAGGAAGTGTTTGAGTATCTTCGAAACAAATTGGGAGTAGTCACACTTCCCAAGAAGTGACTAGCTACAGGGATCACTTTCTCAGGGGGAGCATTTGAGTATTTGACTATTCTTTTGCTCATGATCATAATTTGTGCTAAGTGCAACAAATTGTGCCTAAGAATTGTGTGTATGGATTCAGGGGGAGTCTGCAGCAGCCCTTTGGTATTATTGACAAAGGGGGAGAAGAGTTACAGGAATGTACATAGGTGTTGCCAACAATTCCAAAGGGGGAGATTGTTGAGCAAGGTGTTGCAAGAGTTTTGTCATTGTTGTCAACACAGGTAGTTAGATCTAATGATGCAGTGGACAGGCAGTTCAGAAGTCATTCAGATGCAGAGGACAGAAGTTCAAAGGTTATTCAGAGCATGGACAGTGAGTTTCCAAGAAGACCATAGTTGCCTATTTGCAAAAGATCAAAGAAAAAGACAAGTAAGAAAAGTGTCGCGATATCGCGACATTTTTAGCAGGCAAGAAAACTGTCATGATTTCGCGACATGTTAGAGGAGAGAGAAAGCACAAACAAAATTGTCATGATTTCGTGACATGGTTGAGGAGAGAGAAGGCAAGGAAGAAAACTGTCACGATTTCGTGACATGTTGGAGAAAAAGCGCTAAGGAAGAAATGTCGCGATTTGTGACATGTTTGGAGAAAAAGCGCTAAGGAAGAAAATTGTTCGATTTCGTGACATGTTTGGAGAAAAAGCGCTAAGGAAGAAAACTATCATGATTTCGTGACATGTTTGGAGAAAAAGCGCTAAGGAAGAAAACTATCGCGATTTCGTGACATGTTTGGAGAAAAAGCGCTAAGGAAGAAAACTGTCACGATTTCGTGACATGTTTGGAGAAAAAGTGCTAAGGAAGAAAACTGTCATGATTTCGTGACATGTTTGGTGAAAAAGCGCTAAGGAAGAAAACTGTCATGATTTTGCGACATGTTCGAAGAAAAAGTGCCAAGGAGGAAAAGTGTCGCGATATCGCGACATGTCGGGTTTTCAGACCCGAAGGGAAGAAAAGCGCCAAGGAGGAAAAGTGTCGCGATATCGCGACACGTCGGGTTTTCGCGACCCGAAGAGGAGAGAGAAAGCTCGGAGGCAAAAGTGTCACGATTTCATGACATGTTCTGGTTTCACTGGTGCAAGCCAAGAAAAGGTTGAGAAAGCGAGGAACGTCATGATTTCATGACAGAAGTAAGGATGACGTCAGCAATAGTTCGAAGTGTCACGATTTCGTGACAAAAACGTTGTCAAAGCTAACAAAGGCCAAAAGTGTCATGATTTCGTGACAGTAGGGACAAGAAGGCGTACGGATGTAAAAGGTGTCACGATATCATGACATGTAGTTTCGCGAGGAAAGCTATAGAACTAGAGAGGCGGTTGAAGCCGACAGAGTTAAATCTAGGCCGACAAAGATTAGGGTTTTGGAGCCGACATTCATTAGGGTTTTGCAACCGACGTTCTTTAGGGTTAAAGCCGACTACAGTTTAAGATTTGTCCTTGAAATTTCATCTATAAAAGGAGGGTTGTTTCGAGTTTGAAGTGTGTGATTTTTGTGAAGAAAATTTGTGCATGTGAAGTTCATGGTGAGCAGAGAGCGAGTCGTATCGATTCGAGCTGAGTGCAAAGCGGTAGTTCATTTGTGTCGAAGCGAAGTGTGCGAAGCAGTTGCACAGAAGCAGACTGGAGTGCGAAGCATAAGCGCACAGGAGCAGAAGCCGTAACTCGGTTGTGTCAAAGCAAAGTGTGTGAAGCAGTTATGCAGACGCTGACTGGTGGTGCGAAGCTTTTGCAGTAGAAGCCAGAGTACATAGAAACAACAGACAGTGTGCAAACAGTGTGAAGGTATTTTTCTATATTTTTCTTGAAGTCCAAGTTGCAGCTTGGCATAAGGGGTTGGTGCTCCTTCCAGTAGGTGCTGGTGAATTAGGGGTTGGTGCTCCTTTCTGTTGGTGCAGAAAAATTGAGGGGTTGGTGCTCCTTCCAGTTGGTGCTGGTAAATAAGTTGTAAAGTTGTTGCTTTGCAAAGGCTGGATTTGGATGGTAGTCCAAGCAGTCATTTTTGAGGAGTAGCCACATTGGTGAACCTCGTTAAAATTTTTGTGTTGTGTGATGCTCTCTTACTAACTTGCTATTTCTGGTTTAAGTTTGCTTTATTTCATTGCAAGTTTAAAGTTTTAAAAGATCACACTGATTCACCCCCCTCTCAGTGTCACTGTAAGTATAACACTACTAACACAATCCTAGCTTTGAACATCGTGATTTATGTAAGTCTACAAACCTTCAACATATTTAGCCAATTTTTTGAAAAAAGACTTCTCCTCCAACTCTACAAATGAGGTCAAAAATTTGATCTACACTAATAATGTTGGATAATTAAAGTTAGAAATATTATGTTGGTATAAAAATCTGTCATAATTATGATATAACTACCTTATTTTTCTAAATAGGGGTAATACAATGAAGCACAATTATTGATAGACATATACCGTCAATCTTCTTGACATAAATCTAACTCAAATTGGCTCTAAATCTCTTAAATCATCACTTAATTTCATCCACATGATGCATTTCTTATTTAATTTTACATAATCGTATGTCTACACATGCATAGACTGCATTTCTTAACTTACCTTGCTCCATAAAGATGTAATGATTACCTTATTCATATTATATTAGGGATCATGTTCTAGAAGACATTAGTCTTACTGCATAGAATAGTCTTTTCTAGGAAGGGGTGGTAAAGATAATTTCATGTTTGATATAGCTTCAACATAGGGTTACCTTTTCCTTACTTGAAAAGGTATAAAATCATAGGTTCTAGGAAAGGTTTTGATAAGAATTATTTCCTATCTAAATAACTTTCATAGCTTCAAAAATATTCTACGAGGAATTATATATGTTTCCCCTCCTTTATTGAGAATCATTGAGACATTGTTCATATTATCTATCATATAATTATTATTGTCATGATTGTATTCCTACATTTATGCATTAAATGTGTGTGCATATAAAAATTATAGGATCTTGAAATGAGGTGATGATGACCATAGTTAGAGGATCTTGTATATAAATAGTATGCTAAATATAAAAAGTCCTACAATGTCAATATTACTGATGTAAATATCTCTCATTCACATTTTATCAATCCCTAATCATCTAAATAAACCCTAAAATTAGGGGTATTAAAAGGTATATAAATAAGGACATAATACACCATGATTTGGTAAAATAAAGGCATCATATCATGTGGACATTGACTATCCTTAGCACTATATCGTATGAACATAGATTATCCAAGAAACAAAAAGTACCATAACATGTATCATATGGACAATAACTATACCTAACATTTTATCATATGGACATTAATTATCCCTAGCATCTTATCATATAGACATTGACTATACTTAGCATAATTTGATATGGACATTAATTGTCCACTAGCATTGTACCATATCAAGACATTGAGTGTCCAAACATTAAAAAGAGCATAAATTACCAACACAATAAAATAATTTTCCTAAGCACTTGTCTATTAATTAGCCTAGAAGATTCACCCCTTAGTAGTGAAGTATTTTATAGGATATAAATTATCCTATGGCATGTACTGCCTAAAAATGGTCAATCATAGTTAACTAAGCGCTTGTCCAATTATCAAGCTAAGAGGCCACTACTTAGGGTCTATTGATGACATAAAATTAGTTTTTAAGGTACTATTAATTTATCCTTTCAAATTAATATATATATATATATATATATATAGTATAATATATAGTTGCTAAAAACACTTTCATTCTCACTCATGACTAGATGTTGGTTCCCAACCCTTACTTTTCATAAAAAAAATAAAATTATGAAAAATATTTCTTCCTCCTCTAAAACATGACAAACCGCACCAATAGTATTTGTTAACATCATTTAACATGAATCCCATCTCAAAATTTTAGAATAAAGGTATTTTTAAATTTTAGTGAATTCATTGTAGTATTTGACTATAATATCAATGCGATTACCCAAAATTTATTACAAGTCCTGATTTCATTTATTTACTCTTACTTCAATCAATTTTACAATATCTTCATCAACAAATATGCGCCATATCATATCTACCTTTTAAAACCATCAATTTACAATAACTTTGCTTCTTGAATTGTATCAATTTTCTATCACGATTTAAATGAGTGACAATTTTCAAAATTAAAATAAATTGTGTAAAAATTCTAAAATAACTCTAACATCAATTTTTTCTAAATCCAGGCATACAACAATAATCATCTGAATATTATTTTTACTATTTATACAATTTAGATAAATTTTCACATCACAACATCTCATCATCACATAGACACAATCATGGATCAAGAAAAAATTTCCAAGTATATCATATCGACCTGGTGTACCACAATCTACCAAAATTGGTACACTCAAATCATGTTAGTATGCTAAAGCATATATTACAAAATTGATGCTTTCACACCACTAAAAAGAGGCAAAAGTATAAAAGCATCACATAGCTAGACCTAGGTTTTTGACCCATCCTCAGTTGGTTAGGGAGGAAATTGGATTGATTATTATGATGGCCGCATCAGTGATCTCATATTCGAGTGGGAATAAGATCGAGTCCTTGAGGGATATGGTTGTATCAACTCAGGGATAACAACTACATATTACATCAACCTATAGTGGGTGATCCTCACCACATATATCATATATTGATCCTATAGACTAGATATTTGATCGAATAAAACTTAAGTAACTAGATCACTAATCCCAATCTTGATTGTAATCACTCTGGCTATAGTCTCATCCTTCTTAGTTTTCATATGATCTCTTTTTTCTTGGACCTTATCTCTCTCCAAAATATCTTGGTCCCTCTTTGTCAATGCCTGTGATAGTCCCCCCTATAGCAACTCTATAATCCTTATCATTTCCTCCCTCTCCTACTATGATGCCTCCTCAATGGTCCTACAAGTCCTTACCCTAGAATCATAAGCTATAGATAGATGAGGCATGATAAATACTTGGGATGACATTGATACATCCCTCAATCGATGTTGTAATTTATCCTATACCATATGGATATGATAGTAGGCCATATTACTTAGTCTAGGGCCCATCTAGGGATGCCTAACTATTGGTGTGACCTAAGCTGGAAAAATCTGGTGATACCACTGAAGGTACCCTGGATAAACCCCTACATAATACAAACTAGGATCCATAATAGGAGGATCATCCACATCCTCAATAAAACCCATCCACATCTTGCATCATTTTTTAAATGGAGTATATAATGGAACCATCATATCTTTTGTGATAAATATTTATAATTTATTTGAAGTATATAATGGACCATAGAACACTAAAGAGTACTAAAATACAATTAATTAAAATTTATAATTCATTAGAAATGGAATTGTAACCATTCATAACTATAAAAATTATGACAAAAATATTGATATATTTACCTAGAGATACCCTTCAAATCCAAGCTTATCAAGTTAGATTCATGCTCATGCTACATGAAGATATTAAGGTGGATTAAAGATGATGTGTTCTTTGTTATAGTTCTTGTCTATTAGACTTTATAAATATTTTTAATAATTACTACAAATAATTGATTGATTTGTTTGGTTTGTTATGATCCATTCATAATACACATTTTTTTGGTATTTTTGCTACTATAAATCAAGGAATGTAAATATGAATTAATTTACCCATCATGAAATTGAGTATATATGTGAAATTGATATATAAGTTATAGTGTCCATTAACATTATCTTTTATATTTTTTAATATCCTTACATATATGTAGTGTTCATCCTCAACCATTGTAATCTATAAAACCTTATTGGTGCATGATGATGAAAATTCATAGCACCAAGAAAATATTATTTGATGTCAATAGTTTACACCAAATATAGTACAAATTGTATTTTTAGTATAACCTGATATAATATTTATAGGAAAATAGGATTTATAGATTTAAAATAAATAAACTTATTCTTTTCGTTTCTTTATTTATATGGAATATCTAGGAGAATATGTTCAATAATGTTTTTGAAATTAAAATTTAGTACCTCTAAAATATTATTTTGTAGATAAATAAAGCATTTACAATTTTCATAAGAAATGGCAATATAACAAAAGAGTAAATCATTCATATTTTAATCTTTGGGTCTTGAATATTAATAAATGTACTTATCATATATTCTTCTTTGTGATTGTTATTAAAAATCTTTGAAATGATATTGGTTGATATTTTTGATGAATTAAAATTATAAAAATAAAAAATAGTTTTTCTTGGATTTATTATTCTCAAATTTTAACCTTTATAAATCCAAAAAAATATTGATACAAGCAATAAACTATTATTATTTTTTATTTGTTGAAAAAGAAGTTTTTAAAGGACCGATGGAACGTTTAAAAAAGAGACCATCTCTTGGAGACAGTCTCTAGGAGATAAGTGTTGGACATTTTGAGTCCCTAAGTCAAAGTTGTCATTGATGTCACCATTGATGCCACCAGATGGAGTCATCATTAATACCAAAGATTTCAGCAGGAAATAAAGGTGACAAATATGGTCATTTGATATTCAGCAAGAAGGCAGAAGTTCGAGTGAAACAATGCAAAAGACAGAAGTTAAAAAGGAGTTATAATATTTATTTTATAAATTATTTAAATTCAGGATGAATTTAAATTTTATAAATAAATATTAAAAGGTACTTTATCAAAGGTGAAATATTATAATGGTTAGAAGTGCCATGGTGAAAACCCAAATAAAATATTTGTAATTTTCATTACAATATTTTATATTGCAAAAGTGGGTTTATAAAGTCTAAAAATATCTTAATAAACCCAAAGGTTGGGTTTAAAGGTTTAAGACCAAAGAATATTTTAATAAATCCAAAGGTTGGATTTAAAGTTTTAAACAAGGCAAAGTTTATTTCCACCGACGTCATAGAAGCCAAAGGGAAGCGCCGACATTTTTGATTTAATGGAAATGCATATAAATACCATGCCAAAGTTGATTTCCGAATTATCCTTGCTCGAATTGGAAAGAGAAAGCATACGAATTAAATGCAGAGCTCGTGAGATAGAATTGTGAAATTCATGGTTTGACTTGATGGTGAAAGGAAACAAAAGCAAGCGCATTGATTAGTTGGAAGCCAACAAGGCACTTTGGCCTAGTGGCAAGTGGGCTGCAAGCTTACATTTTGGTGTGCATGGTGGATAGTGTTCGAATCCCGTGAAAGCTTTTGGTGGACGTGTTGAAGGCGCCAATCGTTAGGCGCATACATTTTTGCAAGGCAAGGAAGGGGTGTTGAAGCACGTGGTGCTTCTTCCTTCCCAACGAGCTTGTAGCTCGTGTGGTGGTTTGCACCATGGGCAAAGACATTTGTGTGGGCTGCGTTGAGAGTTCGAAACTCTCCAAAGGCAAAGGTACATTTTTATGTTTTATTTTATTAATGCCTAAGTTGGAGGTATAAGGTATTTGGTGGTTGAAGTCTTTGCATTGTGATAAAGGTTGGTAGTTGAGAAATATCATTAGGAGTTATAAGGAGAATTTTATTTTTATTTTCAAGTCTTAAATTTTGCTATTGTGGAATATTGAAAGGTTAAGACTTTGTGGGTTGTATGTTATTTCGAATAAAGGGTTTTGTGATTATTGTGAGGATATTGCTTATTGTTTAAGTTGGAGTGATAAGGTGTAATTGTGATATTATTTTTGTGATATAAAAATTATCCTCTAACCCTTATTGAGTTTTTCAAAGAAGTAATTGTGAGTGTGGCAGATTTGTAAGGACAACTACTCTTCAAGAAAAGGTATGGGAAAAATTCTTCTTTGTTGAGTTAGGTGATTGGCTTGATTGAAAATTAAGTTTGGAGTGAAAAGGATTTGATTAGGGTTTCCTTTTCGAAAGTGGTTGAGTTAATGCTTCAAGGTTTTCTGGATTGTGAGTTGTGATTAAACCTTGTTTGATAAGCATTATTGTTTAGACCATTGGTTGAGTGAAGTACTTTGAGTTTATGCTTCAAGGTTTTTTGAATTGAGAGTTGTGATTAAAACCTTGTCTTATTAGCATTGTTGTTGAAGCCAATGGGTTATGCAAAGAACTTGAACTTGAGTTAGAAAAGAACATGAGTATCATTGTTATGTGAGATTTGTTATTGAGAATTGTTGGAAATATTTTGAGTTGGTTGATATATGCTTGGACTAGGGTTTGTGAGAAAGGGTTGTTCCTTGAGGTGATTGGTTGAGTAGAGTTGATTGAGCCTAGTCAAGTGAATGTGTGAGTTGGTTGTTCAAGTTCCATAAAATAAACTATTCTATATTCTGATTTGAGTTGAGATTGAGTTTTTAGAGTATAGAACATATTGAGTCTTTAAATTTTCTTATGATTCTATGTGGAAAGTTTGTGTGAGCTTGTTGAGAGATTTGGACAAGTTCTGGGTGAGCTTGTTGAGAGATAGTTGAGATAGGTTTGAGTGGACCTATTGAGCAGATTTGAGAGGTTTGAGTGGACTGTTGAGCATATTGAAGGTTGAGTGGACCTATTGAGCAGATTTGAGCAGGTTCTAAGTGGACCTATTGAGAAGATTTGAGAAGGTTCTGAGTGAACCTATTGAGTAGAGCTTTGGAGGTGATAGAGTAGAGAGGATAGAGTCTCCAGTGGATAGAGATCCATCAGCCAGGATATTGAGGACAGGTCTTCTGAGTGAGGACAAGAGTCTTCAAGTGGAGAGAGATCCATATTCAGTGTAGTGGAGGTAGTGTCTTCTAGAGGTTCACCAACCAGAGCATAGGAGAAGGAGTTCTCCTATGGATAGAGATCCACAAACCAGATTTAGGGGATCAACATCTCCTTTGGATAGAGGTCCATAAACATTGTAATTGGGAAGGATTCCCAAAATATTATTTGAGAAATATTTAGAAGAAATATTTTTCTATGGAGGTAGCCCACATTGGGTGAACCACGTTAAAAATGATGTCTCTCATGTGTGTGATGCTTTGTGTGATGTTTACTATTTTATTAATGTTGATGCTACTATTTGGATTAAAAGGAAAAAATTTTATTGTATATTGTTCACCCCCCTCTCAGTATAAGCACATGTTCTTCAATTGGTATCAGAGTGGGTCTCTCCGTGAAGAGTCTAACAACTTGGAAGAGGATCCTTCGGTAGCACACATGACTTAATAAAGTGAAGAAGAGACTATGTTTGATATAAAAGAAGAGTTCTTTGCTGCTCTCAGAAAATTGGAAAGACTTAGAGAGAAAAATTCAAGCTTGAAAGAACAAATTCAGGAAGATGAAGAAGCAAGAGTGGAATTTATATAGAATCTCACAGAACTCAAGATTAAGGTAGAAGAAGGAAAGAATATTGAGCAAGATATGATAGATCTATTGAGAGCCAGGGAAATAAAATGTGAAATATTGGAAGCAAAAATTGTTCTCCTAAGGAATAAACTGGAAAGGACCAAGATACTACAAGATACAGAATATGAGAAGCAAAAAGAGGAATCAAGCTTCCAAAAGGCAAAAACTTCAAACAAAGAAAAGCAAGCAAAGGACATCAGAAAGGAAGAAAGCAAAGAAGAACCCTGGATAAGGGTTAATCACAAGAAGAAGATGACTTCTTCACAACATCCAAGACCTCCAAACAGGTTACATAATTTCTTCCATGGTCATTGTTTTTCTTGCAATAAATATGGTCATAGAGCTGCACATTGTATTCATCATGCAAGATACAATAGAAATTTCAATTCCTTTGCACCTCTCATGGATGATGATGTTATATGTTACAAATGCAATAATTTTGGGCACAAGGCTAGATGGTGTAAAATGATATTTCCTGAGTCTAGAAAAACAATTCCAACAACTAGGAAGGATGAAAGAAAGAATGTTAGGGCCAGATCTATGTTAGTACAAACAACCCTGCATGCTCAAGATAAAGAAGAACAATGGTATCTTGATAGTGGTTGCTCTAGTCACATGACAGGAGACAAAGATAAGTTCATTGTACTAAAGGAAACAAATAGAGGATCATTAAGTTTTGGTGATAATGGATCAGCAAGGATTGTTGGGAGAGGAACTCTAAGTCTAGACAATGGAAAAACAAAAACAGAGAATGTTTTGTATGTCAAAGGGTTAAAACACAATCTTCTGAGTATAAGTCAACTTTGTGATCAAGGATATATGGTCACCTTCCATCCAGATAGATGTGAGATAAGAAAAATAGAAACTGGAAGAATTATTGCAAATGCAAGAAGGACCCCAAACAACTTATATATGCTCAATGAGATCAAAGGGGAAAAGTGCTTTCTATCACAAGAAAATGAGAGTTGGTTATGGCATAGAATATTGGGTCATTTGAATTTTGACAACATAGTCAGTATAAGCAATAAACAGGCAGTTAGAGATTTACCCAAAATAAGAAGACCTCAAAACACAATTTGTGCACCCTGTCAACATGGAAAGCAAACTAGGACAACCTTTAAACCAAAAGGCTATATATCATCTGAGCCATTGAGTTTAATACATACTGATTTGTGTGGTCCTACTAGAACACAAAGTATTCAGGGTGAGAGTTACTTCATGTTGTTTATAGATGATTATTCCAGAATGGTTTGGGTAACCTTCCTAAAAGAGAAATCAGAGGCCTTTGAAAAATTTAAAGCATTCAAGGAATTGGTTGAAAATGAAACAGGCAAAAGGATTAAGTGTCTACGATCCGATAGAGGAGGAGAATTTACTTCAAATGAGTTTGTAGAATTTTGTGAACAACATGGAATCAAGAGAGAGTACTCAGCAACAAGAACTCCCCAACAAAATGGAGTAGTTGAGAGGAAGAACAGGACTGTTGAAAACATGGCTAGAGCTATGTTAAATGAATCTAAGTTATCAGATGGTTTTTGGAAAGAAGCAGTATCTACAACTGTATACATAATTAATAGGGCTCAATTAAGGGTAAATCATCATAAGACTCCATATGAGCTTTGGAAAGGAAGACCTGCTATTGTAAAACATTTCAAAATATTTGGAAGCAAATGTTACATAAGACGGGAAGATCAGAACTTGGGCAAGTTTGATCCAAGATGTGATGAGGGAATTTTTCTTGGTTATTCTACAAAGAGCAAGGCTTACAGATGTTACAACAAAAGAACACGCACTATGGTGGAAAGTATGAATGTAACAATTGATGAGAAGATAGATTCTAGAGAACCAGTTCAGCAAACTGTGTACCAAGAAGATGGATGTTGTCAAGAAGAATTTTGTGAGGAATCAGATAATGATGAAGAAGAAACACAAAGGCTTCTTCCTAAGACTCCTTCTAGGTATGTACAGAAACATCACCCAAAATATCAGATCATCGGGAATCCAGATGAAAGACAGATAAGGAGAAGAATAATAAAACCATCTCAACAAGCAAATTTTTCTTTGCTATCTAAGATTGAGCCAAAAGATTTCACTCAGGCTAGTGAAGATGAATTTTGGGTTAAAGCAATGAATGAGGAATTGGATCAGATAGAGAAGAGCAAAACTTGGGAACTTGTTCCATGACCAAAGGACAAAAATGTGATTGGCACAAAATGGGTATTCAGAAATAAGTTGAATGAAGATGGACAAGTGGTCAGAAATAAAGCAAGGTTAGTATGCAAAGGTTATGCACAAGTAGAAGGAATTGATTTTGATGAAACCTTTGCTCCAGTTGCATGACTTGAAGCTATAAGGATATTTTTAGCTTTCGCAAGTTTCAAGAACTTCAAGGTATATCAGATGGATGTCAAGTCAGCATTTCTAAATGGGGTTCTAGAAGAAGAGGTCTACATTGAATAACCAGAGGGATTCATACTAGCAGATACACCAGATCAGGTATGCAGATTGAAAAAGGCATTGTATGGTTTAAAGCAGGCTCCCAGAGCATGGTACTCAAGATTGGATAAGTATCTACAGGAATAGGGATTCAGGAAAGGAATAGCAGATAGTAACTTGTATATCAAAAATGAAGGAAATGATCTTCTAATAGTGGTTGTTTATGTTGATGACATAATTTTTGGAGGAAACAATGACAAGATGTGCAAAGAATTTGCTAAGAATATGCAAAGTGAATTTGAGATGTCTATGCTTGGTGAATTATCCTTCTTTCTTGGTCTTCAGATTTCACAATCAGGAAAGGGAGTGTTTCTTTCTCAAGCCAAGTACATCAAGGAGATGTTGAAGAAATTCAGGTTAGAAGATTGCAAACCAGTAAGTACTCCTATGGTCACAGGGTGCAAGTTGAGTAAGGATGATGAATCTCCAGAGGTAGATCAGAGATTATACAGATCCATGATTGGTAGCTTATTATATGTCACAGCTACAAGACCAGACATAGTACAGTCAGTGGGATTAGTGGCAAGGTTTCAAGCAGCACCTAAGGAAACACATGTGGCAATAGTAAAAATAATTTTTAGGTATCTAAAAGGGACTATGGATTTTGGGCTTTGGTATCCCAAAAGTGATAGTTTCACACTAACAACATATACAGATGCATATTGGGCCGGCAACATTGATGATAGAAAAAGCACAAGTGGAGGAGCCTTCTTTCTTGGAGAAAGTCTAGTCTCCTGGTTAAGTAAGAAGTAGGTTTCAGTATCACTATCTACAATAGAGGCAGAATATATTGCAGTAGTAGCCAGTTGTACACAGGTGTTATGGATGAAGAGAACTTTAGAAGACTTCAAGATAAAGCATGATCAGCCCATTCCTATACTATGTGATAATACGAGTGCCATAAGTATCTCAAAAAATCTGGTAATGCACTCCAGGACAAAGCACATTCCGATTAAGTATCATTTTCTGAGAGAACAGGTGACAGATAAATAGGTCATATTGGAGTATGTCACTACAAAGGAACAGATAGCAGATATTTTCACTAAGCCACTCTCAAAGGAAACTTTTGAGTATCTTCGAGGAAAATTGGGAGTGAGACTCCCACCCCAAAATTAACCACCTCATGTGGAGGTGGGGGAGGGGCTAAGCTAAGAGGCTCATTCTTAGCCCCGAGCCCCAAAGGTGACCCTTTGCCATTGATGTCAAAGGGGGAGAGATTTGTGTATATTGGGGAGAGATTTGATATTTGAGAGAGCATTGAGCCAGGGGGAGCAATGTCCCATGGGGAGCAGAAGAAAAAGAAAGGTCAGGTTTCAGTAAAAGGATATGGGTTGCCATCAATGACAAAGGGGGAGATTGTTGGACATTTTGAGTCCCTAAGTCAAAGTTGTCATTGATGTCACCATTGATGCCACCAGATGGAGTCATCATTAATACCAAAGATTTCAGCAGGAAATAAAGGTGACAAAGATGGTCATTTGATATTCAGCAAGAAGGCAGAAGTTCGAGTGAAACAGTGCAAAAGATAGAAGTTAAAAAGGAGTGATAATATTTATTTTATAAATTATTTAAATTCAGGATGAATTTAAATTTTATAAATAAATATTAAAAGGTACTTTATCAAAGGTGAAATATTATAATGGTTAGAAGTGCCATGGTGAAAACCCAAAATAAAATATTTGTAATTTTCATTACAATATTTTATATTGCAAAAGTGGGTTTATAAAGTCTAAAAATATCTTAATAAACCCAAAGGTTGGGTTTAAAGGTTGAAGACCAAAGAATATTTTAAATAAATCCAAAGGTTGGATTTAAATTTTTAAACAAGGCAAAGTTTATTTCCACCGACGTCATAGAAGACAAAGGGAAGCGCCGACATTTTTGATTTAATGGAAATGCATATAAATACCATGCCAAAGTTAATTTCCGAATTATCCTTGCTCGAATTGGAAAGAGAAAGCATACGAATTAAATGCAGAGCTCATGAGATAGAATTGCGAAATTCATGGTTTGACTTGACGATGAAAGGAAACAAAAGCAAGCGCATTGATTAGTTGGAAGCCAACAAGGCACCTTGGCCTAGTGGCAAGTGGGTTGCAAGCTTACATTTTGGTGTGCATGGTGGATAGTGTTCGAATCCCATGGAAGCTTTTGGTGGATGTGTTGAAGGCACCAATCATTAGGCGCATACATTTTGCAAGGCAAGGAAGGGGTGTTGAAGCACGTGGTGCTTCTTCCTTCCCAATGAGCTTGTAGCTCATGTGGTGGTTTGCATCATGGGCAAAGATGTTTGTGTGGGCTGCGTTGAGAGTTCAAAACTCTCCAAAGGCAAAGGTACATTTTTATGTTTTATTTTATTAATGCCTAAGTTGGAGGTATAAGGTATTTGGTGGTTGAAGTCTTTGCATTGTGATAAAGGTTGGTAGTTGAGAAATATCATTAGGAGGTATAAGGAGAATTCTATTTTTATTTTCAAGTCTTAAATTTTGCTATTGTGGAATATTGAAAGGTTAAGACTTTGTGAGTTGTATGTTATTTTGAATAAAGGGTTTTGTGATTATTGTGAGGATATTGCTTATTGTTTAAGTTGGAGTGATAAGGTGTAATTGTGATATTATTTTTGTGATATAAAAATTATCCTCTAACCCTTATTGAGTTTGTCAAAGAAGTAATTGTGAGTGTGGCAGATTTGTAAGGACAACTACTCTTCAAGAAAATGTATGGGAAAAATTCTTCTTTGTTGAGTTAGATGATTGGCTTGATTGAAAATTAAGTTTGGAGTGAAAAGGATTTGATTAGGGTTTCCTTTTCGAAAGTGGTTGAGTTAATGCTTCAAGGTTTTCTGGATTGTGAGTTGTGATTAAACCTTGTTTGATAAGCATTGTTGTTTAGACCATTGGTTGAGTGAAGTACTTTGAGTTTATGCTTCAAGGTTTTCTGAATTGAGAGTTGTGATTAAAACCTTGTCTTATTAGCATTGTTGTTGAAGCCAATGGGTGATGCAAAGAACTTGAACTTGAGTTAGAAAAGAACATGAGTATCATTGTTATGTGAGATTTGTTATTGAGCATTGTTGGAAATATTTTGAGTTGGTTGATATATGCTTGGACTAGGGTTTGTGAGAAAGGGTTGTTCCTTGAGGTGATTGGTTGAGTAGAGTTGATTGAGCCTAGTCAAGTGAATGTGTGAGTTGGTTGTTCAAGTTCCATAAAACAAACTATTCTATATTCTGATTTGAGTTGAGATTGAGTTTTTGAGTATAGAACATATTGAGTCTCTAACAATTCTCTTTATGATTCTATGAGATTGGACAAGTTTTGTGTGAGCTTGTTGAGATTTGGACAAGTTTTGTGTGAGCTTGTTGAGCATATTTGGACAAGTTCTGTGTGAGCTTGTTGAGCATATTTGGATAGGTTCTGAGTGGACCTATTGAGCAGATTTGAGCAGGTTCTGAGTGGACCTATTGAGCAGATTTGAGTAGGTTTTGAGTGGACCTATTGAGCAGATTTGAGCAGGTTCTGAGTGGACCTGTTGAGCAGATTTGAGAAGGTTCTGAGTGAACCTATTGAGCAGAGCTTTGGAGGTGATAGAGTAGAGAGGACAGAGTCTCCAGTGGATAGAGATCCATCAGCCAGGACATTGAGGATAGGTCTTCTGAGTGAGGACAAGAGTCTTCAAGTGGAGAGAGATCCACAGTCAGTGCAGTGGAGGAAGTGTCTTCTAGAGGTTCACCAGCCAGAGCAGAGGAGAAGGAGTTCTCCTGTGGATAGAGATCCACAAACCAGATTTAGGGGATCAACATCTCCTTTGGACAGAGGTCCATAAACATTGTAATTGGGAAGGATTCCCAAAATATTATTTGAGAAATATTTAGAAGAAATATTTTTCTATGGAGGTAGCCCACATTGGGTGAACCACGTTAAAAATGATGTCTCTCATGTGTGTGATGCTTTGTGTGATGTTTACTATTTTATTAATGTTGATGCTACTATTTGGATTAAAAGGGAAAAAGTTTTATTGTATACTGTTCACCCCCCTCTCAGTATAAGCACATGTTCTTCAAAAAAAAAGGAATATATAAAATAGGGAGACAATATCTACAGGATCAATTATAAATTCATTCAAATTTGAAATATAGGAGCTTACCGCTCGAAATGAAACACAATAGTAATGAAAAAATTAAAATATATTTCCCACCCAAGGAAACTAGCACACATAGCTCAAAACTTAAGAAGAGGTTTCTTGCCTTGGAAAACCTTCACCAATTAGCTGGATAAGAGGAATTGAGCCAGTAAACTTGAAAAGTGAATAGAGGTTTTCCACCTAGGGAAACCTTTACCATCAACTCAAGAGTTTGAAAAAAGGTTTCCCACCCAAGGAAACCTTGACCAACCAAAAGAAACAAAGAAGTTGGCAATAAAGTTGGTTGTAGAGACTATCTTCAAATATGTGAAGAATAGAGTTTAGAGGAATAGAGTAAAAGTACCAAGTCCCTCTCCAACCAACTAACCAAGAAACCAAATCTAGAACCCCCCTCTATAGATAGCTTGAAAGAACCAGGTGTTGAAGAACACATGATTATACTGAGAAGGGGGGCGAACAGTATAAGATCAACTTTTGCTTTTATTTACCAAACAATATTATCCAATATTAACAATAGCAATATCAATAGCAGTAATCAAAGCAATGCACAAATCATCACATACATGAGAGACAAAAATTTAACGTGGTTCACCCAATGCAAGTTACATCCACGAAGAAAATATTTCTTCCAAATTTTATTAACAAATATCTTGGAAATCAATTCCTTATTACAATGTTTATGAACCTCTATCCAAAGGAGATACAATTCACCTATACTCTGATTTATGGATCTCTCTCCATAGGAGAACTCTATCCCCTTGCTATAGTCAATGGATATCTCTCCAAAGGAGAACTTTTTCCCCTTTACTCTAGTTTGTGGATCTCTCTTCATAGGAGAACTCTTTCTCATTTACTCTGGTAAATGGATATCTCTCCATAAGATAACTCTTTCCCCTTTTCTCTATTTCATGAATCTTTTTCCATAGGAGAACTCTATCCCATATGCTCTGGGTGGTGAACTTCTTGAAGATTTTTTTCCCTACTACTCTGGCTTGTGGATCTCTCTCCACAGGAGATCTCTGTCTCCACTACACTATCTGATAGACCTATATACACTGGAGACCTCTATCCCCTATGCTCTTGTCACATCCAAATTATGCTCTCAACTTTGTCTTAAATATGTACCAAACCCTATCGTAAGTCTACAAATATTCTCTAACTTTGCTCACAATTTTATTTCAGTGTTGTCTAAAGTCTTCACAAGACTTGATCAAATCTACCTCAAAGCTGCTCCAAGTCTTCTCACAAGACTTTCTCAAATCTACCTCTAAGATACTCCAAGTCTTCTCATAAGACTTGTTGAAATCTGCATCCAAGCCTTCTCAAAAGACTTACTCAAATCTGCATTCAAACCTTCTCAAAAGACTTGCTAAAATATGCCTTCAAGCCTTCTCAAAAGACTTGCTTAAATATACTTTCAATCCTTTTGAAAATACTTGCTCAAATTTACCTTCAAGCCTTCTCAAAAGACTTGCTCAAATCTTCCTTCAAGCCTTCTCAAAACACTTGCTCAAATCTACCTTCAATGTCGCTCACAAAACCTGTTCAAATATTTCAAAATATTGCAAATAAACACAACTTAAATATATTTCAAAAAATATTTCTTTAAACAGATAAATTCTACTTAGAATTTGTTTAACCTCAGGAACATATAGAGAGTGATGTGCTCTATAAAAAACCCAATATATTTCTTCACATTCATAAATCTTGCATTTAATTAATCCAATATCTATCTCTTGAAAATTTTTCTCTAAAATATCAATCACACTAATGCACAATTTTCCCTCACAAAATTGATCTCAAGCACTTTCACAATTGCTTTCAATATATCTCAAATCAATGTTCAAAAGGTTTCACAATGATGTAAAAACTTATCTTCAAATCTAGCACAAGTAGTTCACAATCTCTAGTAGAAATATCTCAATCTCTTTCAACCATGGAAGCACAAATTGTTCTCAAAATCTATCCCAAATATTTCTAAAATTATTCAACAATTAAGTACAAACCCTAACTCAAATATTTCCAACAATGCATACAAAACATCCCCTTTATATCCACCTTATGTTTCAAAAAAAATTTACTCAAAAAAACACCTTAAATAAGGAATAATGTGCCCATACCTCTTAATTTTCTCTTATGGAGATATTTCTTCAAAAACCTATCTCACAAACAATTGATTTTTCTAGTGCCACTTCAAGGGTTAGATAGAAAAATACTTTCTCAAACCATCCACATGAACTTCCTTCTCAAAAGGTATGCTCAATGAAATCCAAAATTGATGTTCAATAGTTCTTATCTTATGCTTAAAATATAGGGCATTAATAATTATCAAAGACCTTCAAACTCACTTTCACCATACAAACATTACTATAAAATATCAAACAATTATAAAACCTTATTACTCCTATTCATGCATGCAAAACATATTTTTCGTTTATCCACTTTGCAAAAATAAACTATATAAAGCAATCTCAAAATTTTATTAAATTACACCTTTAACTCCCTAAGTGCAAATTCAAACTTTATAAACTAAACCCTTATGACTCCCTAATAGAAAAAATCATGCATCATTAATTCAACCTTTAAAGTACTCTTAATCAACACCTAACCCTTATGACTCCCTAAAATAAAAAATCAAACTTTATAAAAAAACATTTGCCCTTACCAACTTGCTGCCATGAAGATTTGAATGCGTGACCTCACAGAGCCCATGTCTAGCACATGCTAGAGCAACACGTGGGCTAACTTCCCACACAACAATCACAATGCATAATATTTCCTTTAAACATGTCATGGACCTTCGATCAACAAAACAAAATGAACACCCTATCACCACTAAGACTCAATCTAGAAACCTTCTCCATGCCATGCCTGACATGGGGTCCACTTGTAAACTGAGCTACCCACTCGATTGAAACCAACCACATGGTTGCTTTTATTTAAACCTTGTGCACCATCCTCTTATTTTAAAAATGTACGTCTCTTTTCCTCTATGTATTTTGTTCGATCATCGTGTGTTTTCTTTTACGAATAGACTACAGTAAATAATCCGAATTCCAATTAAATCATTTTAACACTCCTTGCCAAACGATTTTTTATTCCACCTTATATATGCACTTTGACTTAGGAAGATGATGTCAAAACTTTTTAAATTTAAAAATACTTTAATTTTGGTACCATAGGAAATTCAAATAATATTATTATAATATTTAAAATTTTAATTTAAATATTATAATTAATCCATTTAACCCTTAGTCTTTTACCTTGGAAACTTCCTCAAATTTACAATTAATTGAACCTTTTTCAAAGTAACTTTATCTATATTTTTGCCTTGAAATTTTAATATTTCAACCTAGAAGATGATTAATTTTTTTGTGGGAGTATCTCTACTGCCAGCATACAATGCTCTTTCTATTTGTTAACCTTCTTTTTCAACATATCATTTTGATCCCTTTGAGTTTCCCTATTCTTGCTTGTCTCTCGAAGTTCTTTTTTCTGTTCTACACCACTTGGTATTATACCCAAGATTATTGTACTTGTAACACTTAATGTTGTAGTTCTTGGAAGGTGCAAATATCTTGAAGTTCCTCCTAGTGAATCCATAATTATTTTTGTCATGAACCCTGCAGTGGATTGTTTTATGACCAAAGTGATTACAAGAGTAGCAATACCCTTGAAAGTAATATCCATCTTTGAATGAGTTGAAATTCCTTTTAGTGATACCATACCCTTTATTTCATGAACCCTGCAATGCATAGCCTTATGACCAAATCGATTACATGAAAAACAATGTCCTTTGAAGAAATATTGTCTTGAACCCTCTAGTCTCTTAGTCATTTCTTTGCCTTATCTATGATGATCCATGTTTCTTGTTTGTGCATTGTTTCCTTTATTAGCGAATCTTCTATCCTTCAACTTATTTGCATAAGTCTTGATTTCTTCTTCACTCTCTTCCTCTAAAACTTCCTTTTATTTTGAGCTTGATCTTGACCCTTCTTCTTGTTTTCCTTGTGCTTCTTCAAAACCAATTCCTGTTTTGATAGTTGAAGATCTTTGTGCATTGATAATTTTATCCCACATATTTGAACTTTTCCCAAATATGTGTAGCTTGTCCTTAGAATATTTCACTTCCATCCTTAGTGAAACTACATAATATTCTAATCTTTCACATTCTAACTCTTTAGCCTCTAAATTTTCAATAATGACCTCTTTAAATATCCTTGCCTTAGCTTTTGAGTTTGTCAGGTCTTATAGAAGGTTTTATTTTTCTTCCTCATGTTCTTGAACATGAGCCTTTAGTCTTGAATTCTGCTTTCTAACCTTTTTTAATTATTTGAGAGCAACAATAAGTTATGCATCTAGATCAATTGTGCCTTCATCTTCATTTTATAAATATTTCTCTACTTCTTGGTCTCCAAGAGCATCTTCATAATTTTCAACTTTGTCTTCAACATGAGCATTTTCTTCCTCTTCCATTGACAAAAATAGAATCTCTTCTTCTCCACTATCTAAGAGTATTTCATCACTGTCACTTGAAGCATTACTTTTTAAAATAGAAAATCTTCTTATGCCTTTGAGAGAACTTCTTTTCATGTTTACCTTGACCATACCTATTTTTCTTTTCATGCCTGGATTTTCCTCATTTATTTTTCTTATGATCCTATTTCTCTTCACTGCTACTGCTTCTAGCTTCTGGAAAATTAGATGCATAATGACCAAAATTACCATAATTAAAACTTTTCATAGTCTTCATACCTTTGTGTTTTCTTGAGTCCTGCTTGTTTCTTCTCACATAGTTAGCTTCTTCATCACTAGTTGACTCACCACTTGATTCTATTTTCTTATCTTTTGACTTATTTGAAGCTTTGAAAGTTGCCTCCTTTTTGGAGTTGGGATCCTTTACTATTATCATCTCATAAGATATGAGAATTTCATGTAACTCATCCATATTCAACTTATCAATATCTCTCATTTCTTCTATAGCTTAAATATTTCCATCATACCTCATAAGAAGTGAACTTAATATTTTCTGAGCAACACTAGTCTTCAATTTTGAATCCAAGTCCACGCATAGTATTAACAATATCATCCACATAAAATAAGAAAGTAGCAATATCTTCCTCATCTTCCATATTCAAATCTTCAAACCTTTTCTTGTGGTTTTATAGTTTTTCCATGTTGACCTTTTTATCTCCCTCATATGTTTGCTTCATTTTTTTCCATATCTCTTTTGCTGATTTGCAGTGCATAACTTTCACAATTTTTTCTTCATGTAGTCTACTTAAGATTCCATTCATAGCATTGGTATTATTCACATGTAACAACTTACCATATTTATCTGTGGGAGGAGTAGATGTAGGTGTGAATCCATTCTCAATAGATTGCCATATCTGATATCCTTGTGCCATAAAGTAAGTCTTCATTCTTATACTCCAGAAGGTATAATTGTTACCATTGAATAATGGTGCCTTATTTGATGAGGATATATTCTAATATGTCATATGTGTTCTTATAATATCTTCCTTCAAGCTATTAGACTCTTCCGAAGTAACTCACTCTGATACCAATTGAAGAACATAGGCTTATACTAAGAGGGGGGGTTTAACAGTATAAGATCAACTTTTACTTTTATTTTCCAAATAATTTTATATAATATTATCAATGGAAATATCAATAGCAGTAATAATAACAATGCATAAATCATCACATATATGAGGGACACAAATTTAATGTGGTTCACCCAATGTGGGTTACATCAACTGAGAAAATATTTCTTTAAAATTTTCTTAAAAAATCTCTTGGGAATCAATTACCTATTACAATGTTTATGGACCTCTATCCAAAGGAGACACCAATATCCTATAATTTTATTTTTGTATCTCTCTCCAAAATATAACTCTATCATCTTACTCTGGTTCGTGGATCTCTATCCATAAGAGAACTCTTTTCCCTTTTCTCTAGTTCATGGATCTCTCTCCATAGGAAAACTCCTTCCCCTTTACTCTGGTTCATGGATCTCTCTCCATAGGATAACTCTTTCCTCTTTTCTATGGTTCATGTATCTCTTTCCATAAGAGAATTCTATATTCAAACAGATAAGAGTTAACCTGCTCAAATATTTCCAAATCTTGCATACAAACACAACTTAAATCTCTCTTAGAAAATATTTCTTCAAACAGATAAATTCTACTTAGAATTCATTTAACCTATTGAACATATAGATAATGATGTGTTCTATCAAAAACCCAATATGTTTCTTCACATTCACAAATATTGCATTCAATTAATCTAATATCTATATCTTAAAAAAAATTCTCTAAAATATCAATCACACCAATGCACAATTTTCCCTCACAAAATTGATCTCAAACACTTTCACAATTGCTTTCAATATCTCTCAAACCAATGTTCAAAAGGTTTCACAATGATGCAAAAACTTATCTTCAAATCTGGCACAAGTAGTTCATAATATCTAGCACAAATGTCTCAACCTATTTCAACCATGGAAGCACAACTTGTTCTCAAACTCTATCCCAAATATTTCAAAAATAATTCAACAATGAAGTACAAACCCTAACTCAAATATTTTGAACAATGTATACCAAAAAACCCTTTTATCTCCACCTTATATTTCAAAAACATTTACTCAACAAAACACCTTAAATAAGGAATGATGTACCCATATCTCTTGTTTTGCTCTTATGGAGATGTCTTCAAAAACATGTCTCACAAACAACTGATTTTTCTAGTGCCACTTCAAGGGTTAGATAGAAAAATACTTTCTCAAACCATCCACATGAACTTTCTTCTCAAAAGATATGCTCAATGAAATCTAAAATTGATGTTCAATAATTCTTCTCTTGTTCTCAAAATATAGGGCATTAATAATTATCAAAGACCTTCAAAATCACTTTCACCATACAAAAATTACAATAAAATATTAAACCATTATAACACCTTATTACTCATATTCTTGCATGCAAAACACATTTTTTATTTATCCACTTTTCAAAAATAAACTATATAAATCACTCTAAAATGTTTATTTAATTACACCCTTATAATTCCCTAAGTGCAAATTCAAACTTTAAAAACTTAACCCTTATGACTCCCTAGTACCAAAAATCATCCATCATTAATTTCAACGCTTATGGCACTCTTAATATACACCTAACCCTTAGGACTCCCTAAAATAAAAAATCAAACTTTATAAAAAATTATTGCCCTTATTAACTTGCTGGCATGGGGATTCGGATTTGTGACCTCACATAGCCCACACTTTAGCGCGTGCTAGATCACCGTGTGGTCCAACTGCCCACACAATAATCACAATGTGTAATATTTTCTTTAAACTTGTTGTGGACCTTCAATAAAAAAAAAAGAACACCCTATTGCTGCCAAGACTCGATATCAGAACCTCCACCATGCCACACCTTGCATGGGGTCCACCTGCCAAGTGAGCTACCTTCTCGGTTGAAACCAACCATGCAACTGCTTTATTTAAACCTCATGCACCATCATATTATTTTAGAAAAAAATGTGTCTCTTTCCCTTTGCACCTTTTGTTCGATCATCGTGCGCTTGCTTTTGCGAATATGATGCAGTTCAATAATTCAAATGCCAATTAAATCATTTCAACACTCCTTACCAAATGATTTTTTTTATTCCACCTTATATATGCACTTTGACTTAGGAAGACAACATCGATGCTTTACCAATTTAAAAAGATTTTAATTTTGGTGTCATAGGAAATTCAAATAATATTATTATAATAGTTAAAATTTTAATTTACATATTAATCCATTTAACCCTTTGTATTTTGCATTGGAAACTTCCTCAACTTTACATTTAATTGAACCTTTTTCAAAGAAACTTTGTCGATATTTTTCAATGGAGGTATTAGTCTTGCAATTTTAATATTTCAACCTGGAAGATGATTTTCAATCATTTTACCTTTGACATCAATGACAACCAAAATTCTCAAATTTTCCAACAATCTCCCCCTTTGTCATTGATGGTAACTCTTTCTAAAAATTCTTTTTCTAACCATTGGATTCCAAATATGCTCCCCCTGACTGAATTATCTTCCACTTACTCAAATACTCAAATCTCTCCCCCTTTGACATCAATGGCAAAGAGACTCCTTTGGGGATAAAGATAAGAATTTTATCTTAAAACCCTCCCCACCTCCTCTCCTTGAGGTGATTAATTTTGGTGTGGGAGTATATCTACTACTAGCATACACTACTCTTTCTCTTTGAAAACCTTATTTTTCAACATATCCTTTTGATCCCTTTGAGTGTCTCTGTTCTTTCTTGACTCTAGAAGTTCTGGAAACTCTGTTCTACACAACTTGGCATTATTCCCAAGATTATTTCACTTGTAACACTTAATGTTGTAATTCTTGTAAGGTGCAAATGTCTTGAATTTTCTCCTTGTGAAGCCATAATAATTTATATCATGAATATTGTAGTGGATTGCTTTATGACCAAAGAGATTGCAAGAGTAGCAATACCCTTGAAAGGAATGTCCATATTTGAATTATTTGAAATTACTTTTAGTGAGACCATACTCTTTCTTTTCATGGACCGTCCAATGCATAACCTTGTGACCAAACTGATTACATGAAAAATAATATCCTCTGAAGAAATATTGTCTTGAAACCTCTAGTCTCTTAGTCCTTTCTTTGCCTTCTCTATGATGATCCATGTTTATTGTTTGTGCATTATTTCCTTTCTTAGTGAAGCTTCTATCCTTCAAATTATCCGCATAATTCTTAATTTCTTCTTCACTCTCTTCCTCTGAAACTTCCTCTTATTTTTAGCTTGATCTTGACACTTCTTTTTTTCCTTGTCCTTCTTCAAAACCAAGTCATATTTTGATAGATGAAGATCTTTGTGCATTGATAATTTTATCCAATGTCTTTGAACTTTTTCAAAACTTGTGTAGTTTGTCCTTAGAATATTTCACTTCCATCCTTAGTGAAACTACCTCATATTCTAATATTTCACATTCTAACTCTTTTACCTCTAACTTTTAAACCATGACCTCTTTAAATCGCCTTGCCTTAGCTTTTGAGTTTGTCAGGTTTTGTAGAAGTTTTTTTTTCTTCCACACATTCTTGAACTTGAGCCTTTAGTCTTGAATTCTACTTTATAACCTTTTTTAATTCTCTAAGAGCAAAAATAAGTTCTGCTTCTAGATCAACTGTGTCTTCCTCTTAATTTTTTGAATATTTCTCTACTTCTTGGTCTCCAAGAGAATCTTCATACTTTTCAACTTTATCTTCAACAGGAGCATTTTCTTCCTCTTCTATTGAAAAAATAGAATCTCTTCTTCTCCACTATCTGAGAGTCTTTCATCACTATCACTTGAAGCCCTGCTTGCCTTATTAACATAGAAACTATTCTTGTACCTTTGAGAGAACTTTTCATGCTTGTCTTGACCATACCTATTTTTCTTTTCATGCTTGGATTTTCCTCCTTCCTTTTTCTTATGATCTTGTTTCTCTTAACTACTACTGCTTCTGTATTCTAGACAATTAGATCCATAGTGACCGAAATTACCACAATTAAAACATTTCACAATATTCATACCTTTGTTCTTTCTTAAGTCCTGCTTGTTTCTTCTTGCATAGTTAACTTCTTCATCACTGCTTAACTCACCACTTGATTCTATTTTATTATATTTTGTCTGATTTTAAGCTTTGAAAGCTACCTCCTTTTTGGAGTTGGGATTATTTACTATTCTCATCTCATTATTTGTGATAATTCCATGTAACTCATCCATATTAAACTTATCAATATCTCTCATTTCTTCTATAGTTGATACCTTTCCATCATACCTCATAGGAAGTGACCTTAATACTTTTTGGGAAACATTGGAGTATTCAATTTTGAATCCAAGTCCATGCATGGTATTAACAACCTCATCCACACAAAGTAAGTATGTAGCAATATCTTCCTCATCTTCCATATTCAAATATTTAAACCTTTTCTTGTGGTTTTTTAGTTTTGCCAGTTTGACCTTTTTATCTCCCTCATATGTTTGCTTCAAATTTTCCCATATCTCTTTTGTTGATTTTTAGTGCATAACTTTCTAAAATTTTGCTTCACGTAATCCACTTAAGATTTCATTCATATTCTTGGTATTATTCACATGTAATAGCTTACCATATATATCTATGGGAGGATTAGTTGTAGGTGTGAATACATCTAAATGGATTGTCATGTCTCATATATTTGTGCCATCAAGTAAGTCTTAATTATTATACTATTAAAGGTATAATTTTTCCCATCGAATAATGGTGTATTATTTGATGAGGATACATTATGAGATGCCATATTTTTTTCTATAATATATTCCTTCAAGCTGTTAGACTCTTTTGAAAGAATATACTCTTTTGCAAGAATCTGCTCTGATACCAATTGAAGAACATAGGCTTATACTAAGAGGGGGGGTTTAATAGTATAAGATCAACTTTTACTTTTCTTCCCCAAATAATTTTATATAATATTATCAATGGAAATATCAATAGCAATAATCACAACAATGCATAAATTATCACATATATGAGAGACACAAATTTAACGTGGTTCACCCAATGTGGGTTACGTCAACTGAGAAAATATTTCTTTAAAATATTCTTAACAAATATCTTGGGAATCAATACCCTATTACAATGTTTATGGACCTCTATCCAAAGGAGAAACCAATATCCTCTAATTTTATTTGTGGATATCTCTCCACAAGAGAACTCTATTCTCTTACTCTGGTTCATCGATCTCTATCCATAAGAGAACTCTTTTCCATTTTATCTAGTTCATGGATCTCTATCCACAGGATAACTCATTCCCATTTACTCTAGTTCATGGATCTCTCTCCATAGGAGAAATATTTCCCCTTTTCTTTGGTTCATGTATCTCTTTCAACAGGAGAACTCTATCCCCTCTACTCTGGGTGGTGAACTTATAGAAAACTTTAATCCCCACTGCTCTGGCTTGTGGATATCTCTCCATATGATACCTCTATCCCCACTAGATGATGGACCTCTATCCACTGGAGACCTCTATCCTCTATGCTCTTGTCACATCCAAATTCTATTCTCAAATTTATCTTAAATCTACACCAAACCCTGTCACAAGTCTAGGATACATATTCTCTAACTCTGCTCACAAATTTATTTCAATGTTGTCTAAATTCTTCACAAGAATTTCTCAAATCTAAGTCAAATATGCTCCAAGTATTCTCACAATACTTGCTCAAATCTACTTCAAAGCTGCTCCAAGTCTTCTCACAAGACTTACTCAAATCTAAGTCAAATATGCTCCAAGTCTTCTCATAATACTTGCTAAAATATACTTCAAAGCTGCTCCAAGTCTTCTCACAAGACTTGCTCAAATCTACCTCCAAGCCTTCTCAAAAGACTTACTCAAATCTACCTTCAAGCCTTCTCAAAGCCTTGCTCAGATATACCTTCAAGCCTTCTCAAACGACTTGCTCAAATCTGCCTTCAACCCTTCTAAATTAACTTGATAAAATATACCTTCAAGCCTTCTCAAAAGACTTGCTCAAATCTAACTTCAAGACTTGTCAAAAGACATGCTCAAATATGCCTTCAATGTTGCTCACAAAACCTGATCAAATATTTCCAAATCTAGCATACAAACACAACTTAAATCTCTCCTAGAAAATGTTTCTTCAAAGAGATAAATTCTACTTAGAATTCATTTAAACTCTGGAACATATAGAGAATTATGTTTTCTATCAAAAATCCAATATGTTTCTTCACATTCACAAATATTGCATTCAATTAATCTAATCTCTATCTCTTACAAAAAAAATTCTAAACATTCAATTACACTAATGCATAATTTTCCCTCACAAAATTGATCTCAAACACTTTCACAATTGCTTTCAATATCTCTCAAACCAATGTTCAAAAGGTTTCACAATGATGTAAAAACTTATCTTCAAATCTAGCACAAGTAGTTCACAATATCTAGCACAAATGTCTCAATATCTTTCAACAATGGAAGCACAACTTGTTCTCAAACTCTATCCCAAATATTTCAAAAATAATTCAACAATGAAGTAAAAACCCTAACTCAAATATTTTCAATAATGCATACCAAACAACCCTTTTATCTCCACCTTATATGTTAGAAATATTTACTCAAAAAAACACCTTAAATAAGGAATGATGTGCACATACCTCTTAATTTTATCTTATGAATATATGTATTTGAAAACCTGTATCACAAACAACTAATTTTTCTAGTGCCACTTCAAGGGCTAGATAGAAAAATACTTTATCAAACCATCCACATGAACTTCCTTCTCAAAAGATATGCTCAATGAAACCTGAAATTTATGTTCAATAGTTCTTCTCTTGTTCTCAAAATATAGGGCATTAATAATTATCAAAGACCTTCAAACTCACTTTCACCATACAAACATTACAATAAAATATCAAACCATTATAACACCTTATTACTCCTATTCTTGCATGTAAAACATATTTTTCATTTATCCACTTTGCAAAAATAAACTATATAAAGCACTCTCAAAATTTTATTAAATTACACCCTTATAACTCCCTAAGTGCAAATTCAAACTTTATAAACTTAACCCTTATGAATCCCTAATAGAAAAAATCATCCATCATTAATTTCAACCCTTATGACATTCTTAATCTACACCTAACCCTTAGGACTCCCTAAAATAAAAAATCAAACTTTATAAAAAATTATTGCCCTTATTAACTTGCTAGCATGGGGATTCGAATGCACGACCTGAAGAACACAAGATTATACTGAGAGGGGGGGTGAACAGTATAAGACCTCCTTTTACTTTCTATATTTAACTTCAACTTCACAAAGCAATGAACCAATAGAAATATCAAAGCAATGCATAAAGCAAAACACAATGAGACACCAATTTTAATGTGGTTCACCCAACATGGGCTACCTCCACAAAACTTTTCTCTAAAAAGCTTTCTCAAAGTTCTTTGGGAATCCTTCCAAATTAAAATGTTTATGATCCTCATCCCAAAGGAGAAACCTTCCCCTACTCAAGAATTTATGAGCCTCCTGCCCAAAGAAGAATCCTTCTCGTCCTCATGAATTTATGAACCTCCTGCCCAAAGGAGAATCCTTCCCCTCCTCATGAATTTATGAGCCTCCTGCCCAAAGGAGAATCCTTCCCCTCAGCTCTGGAAATGATACTTCAAAAGATCACCTGCCTCTTATTCTACTAGCACGTGGAACTCCTTTCCATAGAAGACCTCTTGTCCTCAATGCTCAGCCTCAAGAGACCTTTGTCCTCACTAATCACTTCCACAACAACTCATCAACCTGTACTAAACACATTCAGTCGATCCAGCACAAGTCTTCCTCACTCTGTCAGATCTATCCCAAGCTCAACTCATAAAGCTTGAACAAATCAATCTCTGCTGCACACAAGCCTTCTCAAAGACTTGTCAAAACTGTCCTTAGGTTCTTCTCAAAGAACCACTTCAACTCTATCCTTAAGTCCTCTGCTAGGACCTGTCCAAATCACCTCACAAGTCCTCCCTAGAACTTGTCCAAATTAGCTCACAAGTCCTCACTAGAACCTTTCCAAATCAGCTCACAAGTCCTCACAAGAACCTATCCAAATCAGCTCACAATTCCTCACTAGAACCTGTCCAAATCAGCTCACAAGTCCTCACTAGAACCTGTTCAAATCAGCTCACAAGTTCATCACTAGAACCTGTCCAAATCAGCTCACAAGTTCCTCAAGAAAAACTTGCTTATCATGAACCCACAAAGATAATTGTTAGAGACCCAATGTGATTCATCAACCTCATAGAAGCATAAAGAGAATTGTTAGAGACTCAATATGTTCTATACTTAACTCCCAATCCCAATATCAAATCTCATAGAAACATAAAAAGAATTGTTAGAGACTCAATATGTTCTATACTTAACACCCAATTTCAATCTCAACTCAATCTCAATCTCAAAATAATAAGATAGATGTAGTATGCTTTTCTCAAGAACATGAAACACAACCCAACAATTGCCAACCATGCAATATCTCATATAATAATGATACTCATGTTCTTTCCACAACCAATATCTTTTCTCAACCAATTAGGGCTTTAACAACAATGCTTATAGACAAGGTTTAACCAACATCATTCAACTCAACATTAACCTTGAAGCATTCAACCAATCACTACATGAAAAGGAAACTAGTAGACATCCTTTTCCCTCCAAAGATATTTGAACAAAACAACCACCAATATAAATCACCAATGCAAAGAATAACTTGTTCAAATCAATCTCAATGGAGTAAGCCCAAATCATGTAACAAGTAAAGCATTAACTTGATCAAAACAACCTCTATGGAAGCAACTCAACCATCAATCTCAAAACAACCAACTAAGGGTTTCACCAACTCAAAGCAAGTAGCAAGACTTACTAACATAAACCTTAGTGCAAAAATGCTTCCTCTTCCTCAACCAGAATTATGCATTCACCCAAAAACTCATCAATGATTTTAATGCATAAACAATCTTCAATATCTATAAAATGGGATTTACACCAACAAGAATACCTAGTAGACAACCTTTTCACTCCAAACTCAATTTCAGAAAATACACCATCAACAATATACATGGAAGAATTTTCCCATACCTTTGTTTGAATAAGAAGAGAATAGTTCTTCAACCTGTTACCAACACCACCCTCAACTTTGCAACCAAGTTAGGGTTAGATCATAAAAGTAACCACAAAAATATTTATTCCATAAAACACCTTATGACTCCAATCCTTAGAAGTCAACTACCAAAAATATAAAGCATACAAACAATATATTCTTTTACACCTTATTTCTCCAAATTAATTAAACCATGCTCAAGGAATAATAGCTTCTAAGCAAATCTCACTCAACAATCAAGCCAAAAATCTCAACCACACACTATCAACCTTATATCTCCAAAGAAGCATTTAACCTTAAAAATAATTTTAAATAAATCTGCCCAACCACTTCTTCTTTAACAAAATGCATATTTTATTTAGAAAACCTTACCAAAAAAATGCTTTCGAAAATCATAGGTCAACAGTGCCTCCAAAAAAATCGGAGTGCAAAAACTCTTCTCACACTCCACGGCGGGAGTCAAACGCTTGACCTCCCTTTAAGCGCCTTCACAGAACAATTGTTGCCACTAGGCCAATGATGGTAGATTGAAGGCTAGCAAGAGTCTCCTTCTCCTTAACCCTTTGGCGGCAGATAAACATGATGAAAAAATGATAGCCGTAGCTTTTACTTCCCAACCTTTTTGCAATTCCCATTTCTTTCACACCTCTGCTTTGGACTATAGGTTATGGCTTATATAACCAAACTTCCATGCTATGCACGACGTCGACGGGAGGATAATTCAAACTTTTAAAATTAATATTACTTTTGCGCCTTTGAAACAACTTTAGGGTTTATGAAACCCTTTTGATTATTTAAAAAATAATCAAGGGTATTTTAGACCTTAGACCTTAGGTGGAGAACCCATTAAATTATTAAAATAATTTAATCACTAAATCAAATAAATAATTAATTAAAAAACCTTAAAAAGGTTTTATTAATTAAGTTATTTAATTAATAAGTGTCTCTAGCCTTTGCATTAATCTGAGAGTGGTTTTGAGAAAAACCCTTAATTCATCCACCTGGTTTTAATAAAAACCCTTAAACCTGCCATGGTTTTGATAAAAACCTTTTCATTTGCCACATGGAATCTTCAACCTTTGAAGTCAATAAATCCTCTTGACATTAATTCCAGTTCCTTTTGACATCAATGACAACTCATAGACAAGAAGCTAGGATCTCAAACCCAAAATTGCCAACAATCTCCCCCTTTGTCATTGATGGCAAACCATGCTTCTCAACAACACTGAAACTCAAAACTGTTGTATAGAAATCAGCTTCCCCTGACTGGAGGCTCTCCCCCTTACTCATATCTCTCCCCCTTTGTCATCAATGGCAAAGGGTCACCTTTGGGGCTTGGGACTAAGAATGAGCATCTTAGCTTAGTCCCTCCCCCACCTCCTATTGAGGTGATTAATTCCGGGGTGGGAGTAAAACTCTCATTAGGCATTGATCTTCATCAGTTTCTATAGCTGCCTTACCATGTCTTCTCTTGTTCTCCTTGTCCGTATTCTTGTTCCTGTTCATCTCACTATTGCTGTTCTTATTATCATTCTTGTTCTTATCCATGTCTTGATTATTGTGCCTATTCATACCCATGTTCCTGTTCTTGTACCTTGGAATTTTAGCTCTACACTGTCTAGCTATGTGACCTACATTGTTGCACTTATAACAACTAACAATGTTATTTCTTTGAGGCATACCTGATCTTTGACTCCATCTATTCTGACCAACCTTGTTCCTGTTATTAGCCTTGCAATAAACAACCTTGTGCCAAAACTATTTACAAGAGTAGCAATACCCTTGAAAGAAATTACCACCTCTGAATCTGTCATTTACCTTCCTCACTTGAGTCAAGCAATGTGAAGCCATGTGACCAAACTTGTGACAAGCAAAACATCTGCCATTAAAATTTCCTTGATTTGACCTCTTAGGTCCTATAAACTTTCTCCCCTTTTTCTGATTCCTATTTTCTGATTCTGTGCATCTATCACTCAAGGACTCTTTTTCTGAAGTACTTTCCTCATCAGAACTCTCTTCCTTTCAGAATCTCTTACTAGATTCCCCAACCTGTTCCATGTGTTTCTTACCAAAACCAAGACCTATTTTATCTTTTGTCCTTCTTTGATCTTTGATGATTGAATTTACCTTTTTGGTGCTATCTTCAAACCTGTAAAGCTTCTCCTTGTACTCTTTAGTTTCCTCTTTCAAGGAAGCCACTTTCTGTTCCAACTCTCTACACTCAAGAACCTTAGACTCTAACTTATCCTTAAGTTTTTGTGTCTTAGCTATAGAGAAGTCAAGACTTTCTATAAGCTCATCTCTCTTAATACAACATTCATCCAATTTATCATTGAGTCTAGCATTCTTCTTTATTTCCCTTTTCAAAGCACTAAGAGCACTAACAAGTTCAGCTTCAAGATCTACTTCACCATCCTCTATAACTTCCTCTATTTGTTTACATTTTGAAACATCAATGAATTTTTCAGATTTCTTATCACTAGAGGTGCTACCCTTTTATAAATCCATACAAAGATCTTCCTCACAAATTTCTGAAGCATCCTCATTCATAGTATAACTAGAAATCAATCCATAATTTGTGCAATCATCCTCAAGATGTCCAAAATTTCCACATCTAAAACATTTCATAAGGACAAATATATGTTTCTTTTCTTCTTCTTTTTCTGTTAGGAACAACATCTCATTTCCAACATCACTTGAAGAACTTTCACTATCACTACTAGAACACTTACTTGCCTTGTCTAGGTAGAAAATTTTCTTGTGTTTGTGAGAGTACATCTTTCCTTGATTGCTTTGCTCATCTTTATTCTTCCTTTGATGCCTGTGCCTTTCAGAATCCTTGCTCTTATAATCTTGTTTATCTTCATCACTTTCATCCTTGGTAGCAGTATAGTTAGTAGCATAATGACCAAACTTTCCACAATTGAAACACTTGACATATTTCATACCTTTGTGCTTTCTTGAGAACTTGCCCTTCTTGTTGTAATATGCCTCTTCATCACTAGAAGACTCATCACTATCTTGAAGCTCTTTACCCTTGGATTTCTTGGTAGCCTTGAAAGCTGCCTCCTTAACATCAACCTTCACTTGAGTTCTCAACTCAAATGCTGCAAGTATACTATGAAGCTCATCCTTTTTCAACTTATCCAAATCCTTAGCTTCCTCAATAGCAGAAATATTTTCACTAAATCTATTTGGAAGAGACCTCAAAATCTTATCACAAATATCATTTTCAGCAAGCTCAAGACCTAGTTCCTTCATAGATTTAACAATCTCATCCATACGAAGCATATAGTCACTAATATTTTCTTCATCATTCATCTTAAGTTGTTCAAACATACCTTTGAAGTGTCTCAACTTGGCCTTTCGGACATTTGCATCACCTGTATGAACCACCTTCAATCTGTTTCCACATTTCACTAGCTGTCTTGCAGTGAATCACCTTGGTAAGATTTTCCTTCTGTAAACCCTTCAAGATTGCATTCATTGCCTTTGAATTGCTATGATGTAGGAGCCTCTCTTCCTTAGTAGAAGGACCATGCTCAAGAATGGTATACTCATCCTCAATTACTTCCCAAACTTCATTTCCAAGAGCCATAAGATGAACCTTCATCCTAGCACTCCAAAGCCCAAAATATGCCCCATCAAGAATAGGTGTTGCATTACCACTTGTAGATTCCATTGTGTTCTTTACAAAATTTTCCTTCAAGCTGTTAAACTTTCTGAAAGGAACCCGCTCTGATACCAATTGAAGAACACAAGCTTATACTGAGAGGGGGGTCGGTGAACAGTATAAGACCTATTTTTACTTTCTCTATTTAACTTCAACTTCACAAAGAAATGAACCAATAGCAATATCAAAGCAATGCATAAATCAACACAGAATGAGACACCAATTTTAACATGGTTCACCTAGCATGGGCTACCTCCCCAAAACTTTTCTCTAAAAATCTTTCTCAAAGTTCTTTGGGAATCCTTCCTAATTACAATGTTTATGAGCCTCAGCCCAAAGGAGAAACCTTCCCCTGCTCAAGAATTTATGAGCCTCCTACCCAAAGGAGAATCCTTCCCCTCCTAACAAATTTATGAGCCTCTTGCCCAAAGGAGAATCCTTCCCCTCCTCACGAATTTATGAGCCTCCTGCCCAAAGGAGAATCCTTCCCCTCAACTCTGGAAATGATACTTTAGAAGATCATCTGCCTCTTATTACACTAGCACGTGGAACTCCTTTCCATAGAAGACCTCCTATCCTCAATGCTCAGCCTCAAGAGACCTTTGTCCTCACTGATCACCTCCATAGAAACTCATCAACCTGTACTAAACACAGTTAGTCGGTCCAACACAAGTCTTCCTCACTCTGTCAGATTTGTCCCAAGCTCAACTCATAAATATTGAATAAATCAATCTCTGCTGCACACAAGCCTTCTCAAATACTTGTCAAAACTGTCCTCAGGTTCTTCTCAAAGAACCACTTCAACTCTGTCCTCAAGTCCTCTGCTAGGACCTATCCAAATCAGCTCACAAGTCCTCCCTAGAACTTGTCCAAATCAGCTCACAAGTCCTCACTAGAACCTGTCCAAATCAGCTCACAAGTCCTCACTAGAACCTATCCAAATCAGCTCACAAGTCCTCACTAGAACCTGTCCAAATCAGCTCACAAGTTCTCACTAGAACCTGTTCAAATCAACTCACAAGTTCATCACTAGAACCTATCCAAATCAGCTCACAAGTTCATCAAGAAAAACTTGCTTAGCATGAACCCACAAAGAGAATTGTTAGAGACACAATGTGATTCATCAACCTCATATAAGCATAAAAAGAATTTTTAGAGACTCAATATGTTCTATACTTCAACTCCCAATCCCAATCTCAAATCTCATAGAAACATAAAGAGAATTGTTAGAGACTCAATATGTTCTATACTTAACTCCCAATTTCAATCTCAACTCAATATCAATCTCAAAAGAATAAGATAGATGCAGTATGCTTTTATCAAGAACATGAAACACAACCCAACAATTGCCAACCTTGCAATATCTCATATAACAATGATACTCATGTTCTTTCCACAACCAATATCTTTTCTCAACCAATTAGGGCTTTAACAACAATGCTTATAGACAAGGTTTAACCAACATCATTCAACTCAACATTAACCTTGAAGCATTCAACCAATCACTACATGAAAAGGAAACTAGTAGACATCCTTTACCGTCCAAAGATATTTGAACAAAACAACCACCAATATACATCACCAATGCAAAGAATAACTTGCTCAAATAAGCCCAAATCATGTAACAAGTAAAGCATTAACTTGATCAAAACAACCTCTATGGAAGAAACTCAACCATCAATCTCAAAACAGCCAACTAAGGGTTTCACCAACTCAAAGCAAGTAGCAAGACTTACTAACATAAACCTTAGTGCAAAAATGCTTCCTCTTCCTCAACCAGAATTATGCATTCTCCCAAAAACTCATCAATGATTTTAATGCATAAACAATCTTCAATATCCAGAAAATGGGATTTACACCAACAAGAATACCTAGTAGACAACCTTTTCACTCCAAACGCAATTTCAGAAAATACACCATCAACAATATTCATGGAAGAAGTTGCCCATACCTTTGTTTGAAGAAGAAGAGAATAGTTCTTCAACCTGTTACCAACACCACCCTCAACTTTGCCACCAAGTTAGGGTTAGATCATAAAAGTAACCACAAAAATATTTATTCCATAAAACACCTTATGACTCCAATCCTTAGAAGTCAACTACCAAAAATATAAAGCATACAATCAATATATTCTTTTACACCTTATTTCTCCAAATTAATTAAACCATGCTCAAGTAATAATAGCTTCTAAGCAAATCTCACTCAACAATCAATCCAGAAATCTCAACCACACACTATCAACCTTATATCTCCAAAGAAGCATTTAACCTTAAAAATAATTTTAAATAAATCTGCATAGCCACTTCTTCTTTAACAAAATGCAGATTTTATTTAAAAAACCTTACCAAAAAAATGCTTTCGAAAATCACAGGTCAACAGTGCCTCCAAAAAAATTGAAGCGCAAAAACTCTTATCACACTCCACGACGGGAGTCGAACGCTTGACCTCCCTTCAAGCGCCTTCGTAGAAAATTTGTTGCCACTAGGCCAACGGTGCTAGCTTGAAGGCTAGCAAGAGTCTCCTTCTCCTTAACCCTTTGGCGGCAGATAAACGTGGCAAAAAAATGATAGCCGTAGCTTTTACTTCCCAACCTTTTTGCAATTCCCATTTCTTTCACACCTCTGCTTTGGACTATAGGTTATGGCTTATATAGCCAAACTTCCATGCTATGCACGACGTCGGCGGGAGGATAATTTGAACTTTTCGAATTAATATTACTTTGGCACCTTCGAAACAACTTTAGGTTTTATGAAACCCTTTTGATTATTTAAAAAATAATCAAAGGTCTTTTAGACCTTAGACCTTAGGTGGAGAACCCATTAAATTATTAAAACAATTTAATCACTAAATCAAATAAATAATTAATTAAAAAACCTTAAAAAGGTTTTATTAATTAGGTTATTTAATTAATAAGTGTCTCCAGCTTTTGCATTAAGCTAAGAGTGGTTTTGAGAAAAACCCTTAATGCATCCACCTGGTTTTAATAAAAAACCTTAAACCTGCCATGGTTTTGATAAAAACTTTTTCATCTGCCACATGGAATCTTCAACCTTTGAAGCCAATAAATCCTCTTGACATTAATGCCAGTTTCTTTTGACATCAATGACAACTCATAGACAAGAAGCTAGGATCTCAAACCCAAAATTGCCAACACGACCTCACAGAGCCCACACTCTAGCACGTGCTAGAGCACTACATGGGCTAACTTCCCACACAATAATCACAATGTGTAATATTTTCTTTAAACTTGTTGTGGAACTTCGATAAAAAAATAACACCATATTACTTCCGAGACTTGATCTCAGAACCTCCTCCATGCCACACCTTTAATGGGGTCTACCTACCAACTGAGATACCTTCTTAGTTGAAACCAACCATGTGACTACTTTTATTTAAACCTCATGCACTGTCCTCTTGTTTTAGAAAAAAATATGCATCTCTTTCCCTTTGCACCTTTTGTTCGATCATTGTGCGCTTGCTTTTACGAATTGGATGTAGTAAATAATTCAAATGCCAATTAAATCATTCCAACACTCCTTGCAAAATAAATTTTTTTATTCCACCTTTTATATGCACTTTGACTTAGGACGAAAACATTGACTCTTTACCAATTTAAAAATATTTTAATTTTGGTGCCATAGGAAATTCAAATAATATTATTATAATAGTTAAAATTTTAATTTACATATTATAATTAATCCTTTGAACCCTTTGTCTTTTGCCTTGGAAACTTCATCAACTTTACAATTAATTGAACCTTTTTCAAGAAAACTTTGTCTATCTTTTTCAATGGAGGTATTTGCCTTGCAAGTTTAATATTTCAACCTGGAAGATGATTTTCAATAATTTTACCTTTGAAATCAATGACAACCAAAATACTCAAATTTTCCAACAATATCTCTCTTTCTCATTGATGGTAACCATTTCTAAAAATTCCTTTTCTAACCATTGGATTCCAAATCTGCTCCCCCTAAGAAATTACTCCCCCTGATTGAATGCTCTCCCACTTACTAAAATACTCAAATATCTCCCCCTTTGACATCAATGGCAAAGAGACTACTTTGGGGTTAAAGATAATAATTTTAGCTTAGCACCCTCCCCACCTCATCTCATTGAGGTGATAAATTTTTGGGTGGGATTATCTCTACTCCTAGCATACAATACTCTTTCTCTTTGTCAACCTTATTTTTCAACATACCCTTTTGATCCCTTTGAGTGTCCCTATTCTTGCTTGTCTCTAGAAGTTCTGGGAACTTTGTTCTACACCAATTGGCCTTATGCCAAATATTATTGCACTTGTAACACTTAATGTTGTAGTTATTGGAAGGTGCAAATGTCTTGAAGTTCCTCCTTATGAAGCCATAATCATTGCTATCTATAGTGGATTGTGTTATGACCAAAGTGATTGCAAGAGTAGAAATACCCTTGAAAGGAATATCCATATTTGAATGATTTGAAATTCCTTTTAGTGATACCATACTCTTTCTTTTCATGAACCCTGCAATGCATAGCCTTGTGACCAAACCAATTACATGAAAAATAATGTCCTTTGAAAAAATATTGTCTTGAAACCTCGTGTCTCTTAGTCCTTTCTTTACCTTAATTATGATGATCCATGTTTCTTGTTTGTGCATTATTTCCTTTCTTAGTGAAGCTTCTATCCTTCAAATTATCTGCATAAGTCTTAATTTCTTATTCACTCTCTTCCTCTAAAAATTCCTCTTCTTTTGAGCTTGATCTTGACCCTTCTTGTTTCCCTTGTCCTTCTTCAAAACCAAGTCCTATTTTGATAGATGAAGATCTTTGTGCATTGATAATTTTATCCAATGTCTTTGAACTTTTCCCAAACTTTTGTAGCTCGTCCTTAGAATATTTCACTTCCATCCTTAGTGAAACTACCTCATATTCTAATATTTCACATTCGAACTCTTTTTCCTCTAAATTTTCAACCATGACCTCTTTAAATCACCTTGCCTTAGCTTTTGAGTTTGTCAGGTCTTATAGAAGCTTTGCTTTTTCTTCCTCATGTTCTTGAATTTGAGCCTTTAGTCTTGAATTCTTATTTCTAACCTTTTTCAATTATCTAAGAGCAAAAATAAGTTCTGATTCTAGATCAACTGTGCCTTCCTCTTCATTTTCTAAATATTTCTTTACTTCTTGGTCTCCAAGAGCATCTTCATACTTTTCAACTTTATCTTCAACAAGAGTATTTTCTTCCTCTTCTATTGCCAAAAATATAATCTCTTATTTTCCACTATCTGAGAGTCTTTCATCGCCATCACTTGAATCCTTTCTTACCTTATTAACATAGAAACTCTTATTGTGCCTTTGAGATAACTTTTCATGCTTGTCTTGACCATACCTATTTTTATTTTCATTCTTGGATTTTCCTCCTTCAATTTTCTTATTATCTTGTTTCTCTTATCTACTATTGCTTCTATCTTCTGGAAAATTAGATCCATAGTGACCAAAATTACCACAATTAAAATATTTCACAATCTTCATACCTTTGTGTTTTCTTGAGTCTTGATTTTTTCTTCTCGCATAGTTAGCTTCTTCATCACTGCTTAAATCACCACTTGATTATATTTTCTTATCTTTTGTATTATTTTAAGCTTTGAAAGCTATCTCCTTTTTGGATTTGGGATTCTTTACTATTATCATATCATAAGCTATGAGAATTCCATGTAAATCATCCATAGTCAACTTATCAATATCTCTCATTTCTTCTATAGTTGAAACCTTTCCATCATACCTCATAAGAAGTGACCTTAATACTTTCTAAGAAACACTGTGTTGGCAATTTTGGGTACATTGGGTACATTGCCCTTGATCATGTGTATAAGTTGTCATTGATGTCAAGAAGCTCTTGAAGGAATTTGTTTGATGTCAAAAGTTTTGCTTTAATAAAAGGTTTCTTGGAGGTTCCGGCATGACAGTTTCAAATGTCTTTTGTAAACCCCAAGTTGGTAGGTTTAAAGATTACAGGTGGATGCATTAGTTTAATGCATTTGGGTCCAGGAGGAAGTATTTATTTAAATAATTAAAAACCTTGTTAAGGTTCCCTTTAATTATTTTTAAATAAATATTAAATTATTGTTTGCAATGGGTTCTCCTAACCCATGGCGCTATGTTTTAAGATTGTGGGTGCTAGCCAAGACCTCTGCCGATGTGTTAAAATCCTCACCGACATCAAGATCTTATGGTAAAATTGCATATAAATATCCCTCAATGAAAATCAAGAATGATCCGATTCACATTTTGAAAAGAGTTGCTCGTTGTGAATTCATGATCTGCTGTTCGATTTCTTCCTCGTTGTGATTTCATGATCCGTTGTTCGGATTTCTTCTTCGATTGTGTACTCGTCGTTTGTCGTAAATCCATCGTAAGGTTTTCATATTTGTGTTCACATTAGAAGAAAGGGAGGCACTATTGTTTTATTTAATCCTTGGCACATAAGGAACAAGGCTAATAGCATGAGGTTTAAATCTCACTGGGCACCTTTGGCACCAGTAGCAGCTAGGCTGTTGGCGTGCTACCCAAACGGGAGGTTTTGCGTTTGAATAATGCGAAATGGTTTTTCATCATGAAGTGGACACAGTGGGTGGTGTTAGAATTCGTGTGCAATTTCTCCATAGCACGATTTTTGATTTTGGCCAAGGTATTTTTGAAATTAATTTTTGCTAAGTGTATTTTGCGAATGGAGGAAGTTTATTAGAGGGAAAAACAGCTTAGGAGTTATAAGGAGTTTAAAGCTTGTTTTATTTTGATAAAATATTCTTTTGAAGGTGTTGTTTGAAATATCTAATTGCATTCTTATGAGAAATAAATTTTATTTTTGATAAGACTATAAGGGAGAAATAAGGTGTATAAGGGATAAATTTTTCTTGTAATGTTGAGAGTGCTTTTGGTTGATTATGAAAATGAAAGCATGATGTTTTAAGGTTAAAATTGCTTCTTGTGTGAAGTTGTGAAACCTTAAGTGGGCAGCTTTGAGATTGACATTTGCTTTCATTAAATTGGTAATAATCAAGCTATTCTTTACTTGGTTAAAGTGTTGGGCTTACTCCTTTGTTGATGATTTGAAAAGTTGTGTGTGCTCTTGTTGATTTGAGTTGGTGGATGCTTTTTGTTCAAACAATATTGGAGAGAAAAGGAGTTCTACTTGTTTCCTTTTCTGATGTTGATTGTGAAATGCTTCAAGGTTGTGTTTTGAGTTGAATGGTGTTGATTGAACCTTGTTTGATGATCATTGTTGTTGAAGCCCTAATTGATGGTGAAAAGAACATGAGTATCATTGTTATGTGATTCTTTGCATAGTTGGCAATTTTTGGGGTTTCATGTTCTTGAAATAAAGCATTCTATCCTATCCATTTTAGATATTGAGTTGAGTTTTGAGATTGGGAGTTGAGTATAGAACATATTGAGTCTCTAAAAATTCTCTTTATGCTTCTATGAGTTTGAAAAATCACATTGGGTCTCTAACAATTCACCTTGTGATTTCCTACTAAGAAAGTTTTTTTTTTCTTGGTGAGCTTGCTGAGTTTTGGACAGGTTTTGGTGGGGACTTGTGAGCAGTCTTGGACAGGTTTCGATGGGGACTTGTGAGCAATTTTGGACAGGTTTTGGTGGGGACTTGTGAGCATATTTGGATAGGTCCTAGCAGAGGACTTGTGAGCTGAGTTTGATAGTTCTATCAGAGAACTTGAGGACAGAGGTGCACTGGTTCTTTGAGAAGAACTTGAGGACAAATTTGGCAAGTCTTTGAGAAGGCTTGTGTGCAGAGGATTGATTTGTTCAAGCTTAAGCATTGGACAGATCTAACAGATAGAGGAAGACTTGTACTAGACCGACTGACTGTGTTTGGTACAAGTTGCTGAGTTGTTGTGGACGTGATCATAGAAGGCAGAGGTCTCTTAGGCTAATCATTGAGGACAGGAGGTCTTCGATGGAAAAGAGTTCCACATGCTGGCAAGAGGTAGAGGTAGTTTATCTTCTGAGGGATCATTTCCAGAGTAGAGGGGAAGGTATCTCCTTTGAGTAGAGGCTCATAAATTTTGATTAGGGGAAGGTATATCCTTTGGGTCGAGGCTCATAAATATTGTAATTGGGAAGGATTCCCAAAGAACTTTGAGATAACTTTTAGAGAAAAATTTTGTGGACGTAGCCCAGCCATTTTGGGTGAACCACATTAAAATTGGTGTCACTTTGTGGATGATATTGTGCATTGCTTTGATATTTCTTTGGGTATATTGCTTTACTTTTTTGAGGTATAAAGGAAAAAGTAGAAAGAGGTCTTATACTGTTCACCCCCCATCTCAGTATAAGCTTGTGTTCTTCAATTGGTATCAGAGTGGGTGCCTTCAGGAAGTTTAACAGCTTGAAGGAAAAGCTAGTAAAGAACACAATGGATCATTCAAGTGGCAATGTAGCACCTATTCTTGATGGGTCAGATTTTGGTCTTTGGAGTGCAAGGATGAAGGTTCATATAATGGCACTTGGGAATGAGGTTTGGGAAGTGATTGAAGATGAGTACACTATTCTTGAACATGGTCCTAATACTAAATAAGAAATGCTCCTACATCACAACAATTCAAAAGAAATGAATGTAATCCTAAAAGGCTTATAGAAAGCAGATCTCACCAAAGTGATTCACTGCAAGACAGCTAGTGAAATATGGAAACAGTTGAAGGTGGTTCATACAGGTGATACAAATGTCAGAAAGACCAAGTTGAGACACTTCAAAGGTATTTTTGAATAACTCAAGATGAATTATGATGAAAATATTAGTGACTACATGCTTCGTATGGATGAGGTTGTTAACTCCATGAAAGACTTAGGTCTTGAGCTTGCTGAAAATGATGTTTGTGATAGGATTTTAAGATCTCTTCCTAATAGATTTAGTGAAAATATTTTTGCTATTGAGGAAGCTAAAGATTTGGATAATTTGAAAAAGAATGAGCTCCATAGTATACTTGTAGCATTTGAGTTGAGAACTCAAGTGAAGGTTGATGTCAAGAAAGAGGCGACTTTCAAGGCTACCAAGAAATCCAAGGGTAAACAACTTCAAGATAGTGATGAGTCTTCTAGTGATGAAGAGGCATATTACAGCAAGAAAGGCAAGTTCTCTAGAAAGCACAAAAGTATGAAAAATATAAGATGTTTCAATTGTGGAAAGTTTGGTCATTATGCTACTGACTGTACTATTCCCAAGAATGAAAGTGATGAAGATAAATAGGATTCTAAAAGCAAGGATTCTGAAAAGCACAAGCATCACAGGAAGAACAAATATGAGCACAACAATCAAGGAAAGATGTATTCTCACAAGCACAAGAAGAGTTTCTACCTAAAAAAAGCAAGTAAGTGTTCTAGTAGTGATAGTGAAAGTTCTTCAAGTGATGATGAAAATGAGATGTTGTTCATATCAGAAAAAGAGGAAGAACCGAAACATAGATTCATTATTATGAAATGTCTTAGATGTGGAAACTTTGGTCACCTTGAGGATGATTGCAAAAATAATGATTTGGTTTCTAGTATGTATGAGGATGCTTCAGAAAACTATAAGGAAGATGCATGTATGGTTTTTCAAAAGGGTAGCACCTCTAGTGATAAGAAATCTGAAAAAGGCTTTGATGATTCAAAAAGCAAACAAATAGAGGAAGATATAGAGGAAGGTGAAGTAGATCTTGAAGGTGAACTTATTAGTGCTCTGAGTGCTTTGAAAAAGGAAAGAAAGAAGAATGCTAGACTCAAGGATAATTTAGATGAATGCTGTATGGAGAGATATGATCTTATAGAAAGTCTTGACTTCTCTATAGCTAAGACACAAGAACTCAAGGATGAGTTAGAGTCTAAGGTTCTCGAGTATAGTGAGTTAGAACAGAAAATGGCTTCTTTGAAAGAGGAAACTAAAGAGTACAAGGATAAGCTTTACAGGTTTCAAGATAGCTCCAAAAAGGTTAAGTCACTCATCAAAGGCCAAAGAAAGACAACAGATAAAATAGGCCTTGGTTTTGTTAAGCCACACAAGGAACAAGTTGGAGAGTCTAGTAAGAGACTCCAAAAGGAAGAGAGTTCTAATGAGGAAAGTATTTCAGAAAAGGAGTCCTTGAATGATAGATGCACAAAAATAGAAAACAGAATTCAGAATGAGAAGAATTTTTCAGAACCTAAGAGGTCAAATAAAGGAAAGTTTCAAGGTAGATGTTTTTCTTGTCACAGGTTTGGTCACATGGCTTCACATTGCATGGCTCAAGTGAAGAAGGTAAATGACAATTTCAGAAGTGCTAGTTTCTTTCAAGGGTATCGCTACTCTTGTCAACAGTTTGGGCACAAGGCAGTTTATTGCAAGGCAAATAATAGGAATAGGTTTGATCAGAACAGGTTTGGTTAGAATAGGTTTGGTCAGAACAGGTTTGGTCAAGATAGGTTTGGTCAGAACTGGTGGATTCAAATATCAGGTTTACCTCAAAGAAACAACATTGTCAAGTGTTTCAAGTGCAACAATGAAGGTCACATAATCAGACAGTGTAGATCTAAAATTCTAGAATACAGGAATAGGAACAGTGGCATGATCAGGTCCAAGGATCAAGGCATGGACAAGAATAGGGATGAGAACAAGAACAAGAATAGTGACAAGAATAGGAATATGGACAAAGAGTTCAAGAGAAGGCCCGATAAGGAAGTTATAGACACTGATGATGATCAATGCCTAATGGGAGTTTTACTCCCACCCCAGAATTAATAACCTCATCAGGAGGTGGGGGAGGGACTAAGCTAAGAGGCTCATTCTTAGTCCCAAGCCCCAAAGGTGACCCTTTGCCATTGATGACAAAGGGGGAGAGATATGAGTAAGGGGGAGAGCTTAAAAGTGAAGGGGAGAGCTTCAAGTCAGGGGGAGCAAAACTTCAAAGGAATATTCTCAGTTGTGGGCACAGTTGGTCAGTTTTTAGCACAGTTGGTTTCAGTTTTGGCTCTTGAGAAGTGTTTTCAGTAAAGTTTCTTCACACTAGAGTCTTCAATTTTGAATCCAAGTCCATGAATGGTATTGAAAACCTCATCCACACAAAGTAAGTATGTAGCAATATCTTCCTCATCTTCCATATTTAAATGTCTAAACATTTTCTTGTGGTTTTTTAGTTTTTCCAATTTGACCTTTTTATCCCCCTCATATGTTTGCTTCAATTTTTCCCATATCTATTTTGCTGATTTGCAATGCATAACTTTCACAAATTATGCTTCACATAATCCACTTAAGATTCCATTCATATTCTTGGCATTATCACATGTAATATCTTACCATATTTATCTATAGGAGGATTAGTTGTAGGTGTGAATCCATCTCAATGGATTGTCATGTCTCATATCTTTGTGCCATCAAGTAAGTCTTAATTCTTATACTCTAGAAGGTATAATTTTTCCCATAGAAGAATGGTGCCTTATTTGATGAGGATCCATTCTGATATACCATATGTGTTTCTGTAATATCTTCCTTCAAGTTGTTATACTCTTTCGAAGGAAACCGCTCTGATACCAATTGAATAAGATAGGATTAAACTAAGAGGTGGGGCTTAACAGTATAAGATCAACTTTTACTTTTGTTTTCTAAATACTTTTATATAATATTATCAATGGCAATATAAATAGTAGTAATAAAATCAATGCATAAATCATCACACATATGAGAGACATAAATTTAACGTGGTTCACCCAATATGGGTTATATCAATCGAGAAAATATTTCTTCAAAATTTTCTCAAAAAATCTCTTGGGAATCAATTCCCTATTACAATGTTTATGGACCTCTATCCAAAGGAGACACCAATCCCCTATACTTTGATTTGTGGATATCTCTCCATAGGAGAACTCTATCCTCTTACTCTTGTTCATGGATCTCTATACATAGGAGAACTCTTTTACCTTTGCTCTAGTTCATGGATATTTCTCCATAGGATAACTCTCCATAGGAGAACTCTTTTCCCTTTTCTCTGTTTCGTGGATCTATTTCCATAGGAGAACTTTATCCCCTCTGCTCTGCGTGGTGAAATTCTTCAAGAATTTTATCCCCACTACTCTGGCTTGTGGATATCTCTCCATAGGAGACCTTTGTACCCATTGCACTAGATGATGGACCTCTATCCATTGGAGATATTTTTCCTCTATGCTCTTGTCACCTCCAAAGTCTGATCTCAACTATGTATCAAATTTACACCAAACCCTATCACAAGTATAACACAAATATACTCTAACTCTATTCACAAATCTATTTCAATGTTATCTCAAGTCTTCACAAAACTTTCTCAAATCTACCTCAAAGCTACACCAAGTATTCTCATAATACTTGCTCAAATTTACCTCAAAGATGCTCCAAGTCTTCTCATAAGACTTGCTCAAATCAGCCTCCAAGCCTTCTCAAAAGACTTACTCAAATTTACCTTCAAGCTTTCGCAAAAGACTTGCTCAAATCTTACTTTAGGATTTCTCAAAAGACTTGCTCAAATCTACCTTTAAGCCTTCTAAAAAATCTTGCTCAAATCTACCTTCAAGCCTTCTCAAAAGAGTTTCTCAAATCTACCTTCAAGACTTGTCAAAAGACTTGCTCAAATATACCTTCAATGTTGCTCACAAAATCTGCTCAAATATTTCCAAATCTTGCATACAAACACAACTTAAATATCTTTTAGAAAAACTTTCTTCAAACAAAAAAATTCTACTTAGAATTTGTTTAACCTATGGAACATATATAGAATGATGTGTTCTATCAAAAACCCAATATATTTCTTCACATTCACAAATCTTACATTCAATTAATCCAATCTCTATCTCTTCTAAAATTTTCTCTAAAATATAAATCACACTAATGCATAATTTTCCCTCACAAAATTGATCTCAAACACTTTCACACTTGCTTTCAATATCTCTCAAACCAATGTTCAAAAGGTTTCACAATGATGCAAAAACTTATCTTCAAATCTAGCACAAGTAGTTCATAATATCTAGCAAAAATATCTCAATTTATTTCAACCATGGAAGCAAACATGTTCTCAAACTCTATCCCAAATGTTTCCAAAATCATAAAACAATAAAGTACAAACCCTAATTCAAATATTTCCAACAATGTATACCAAACAACCCTTTTGTATCCACCTTATGTTTCAGAAAAATTTACTCAACAAAAAATCTTAAATAAGGAATGATGTTCCCATACCTCTTAATTTTCTCTTATGGAGATATATCTTCAAAAAAATGTCTCACAAACAACTGATTTTTCTAGTGCCATGTCAAGGGTTAGATAGAAAAATACTTTCTCAAACCATCCACATGAACTTCCTTCTCAAAATATATGCTCAATGAAATCTAAAATTGATGTTCAACAATTATTCTCTTGCTCTCAAAAGATAGGGCATTAATAATTATAAAAGACCTTCAAACTCACTTTCACCATACAAAAATTGCATTAAAATATCAAACCATTATAACACCTTATTACTCCTATTATTAAATGCAAAACATATTTTTCATTTATCCACTTTGAAAAAATAAACTCTATAAATCACTCTCAAAATTTTATTAAATTACACCCTTATAAATCCCTAAGTGAAAATTCAAACTTTATAAACTTAACCCTTATGACTCCCTAATAGCAAAAATCATGCATCATTAATTTCAACCCTTATGGCACTCTTAATCAACACCTAACCCTTATGACTCCCTAAAATAAAAAATCAAAGTTTATAAAAAATAATTTGCCCTTACCAACTTGCTGGCATGGGGATTCGAACATGTGACCTCACGAAGCCCATGCTCTAGTGTGTGCTAGAGCACCATGTGGGCTAACTACCCACACAAAAATCATAATGCACAATATTTCTATTAAACTTATCGTGGAACTTCGATAAAAAAAATGAAATGAACACCCTATCGCTATCGAGACTTGATCTCAAAACCTCCTCCGTGTGATGCCTTATGTGGGGTCCACCTACCAACTGAGCTACCAGCTTGGTTGAAACAAACCACATGGCTACTTTTATTTAAACCTCATGCACCATCCTCTTGCTCTAAAAAAATGTGCATCTCTTTCCCTTTGTACCTTTTGTTTGATCATCGTACGCTTGCTTTTATGAATATGATGCAGTCAATAATTCGAATACCAATTAAATCATTTCAACACTCTTTGCCAAACAATTTTTTTATTCCACCTTATATATGCACTCCGACTTAGGAAGACAACGTCGATGCTTTGCCAATTTAAAAATATTTTAATTTTTTCACCATAGGGAATTCAAATAATATAATTATAATATTTAAAATTTTAATTTACATATTATATTTAATCCTTTTAACCCTTTGTATTTTTCCTTGGAAACTTCCTCAACTTTGCAATTAGTTGAACATTTCTCAAAGGAACTTTGTCTATCTTTTTCAATGGAGGTATTTTCCTTGCAATTTTAATATATCAACCAGAAAGATTATTTTCAATAATTTTACCTTTGACATCAATGAAAACCAAAATACTCAAAATTTCCAACCATATACCCCTTTGTCATTGATGGCAACCATTTCTAAAATTCCTTTTCTAACCAATGGATTCCAAATCTGCTCCTCCTGATAAACTACTCCCTCTTCCTGAATGCTCCCCCCTTACTCAAATACTCAAATCTCTCCTCCTTTAACAAAAATGGCAAAGAGACTCCTTTGGGGTTAAAGATAAGACTCTTAGCTCAATCCCCTCCCTACCTCCTCTCCTTGAGGTGATTAATTTTGGGATGGGAGTATCTCTACTCCCAACATACAATACTATTTCTCTTTGTAAACCTTCTTTTTCAACATACCTTTTTGATCCCTTTGAGTGTCCTTGTTCTTGCTTATCTCTAGAAGTTATGGAAACTCTATTATACACCACTTGGCCTTATGCCCAAGATTATTGTACTTGTAACACTTAATGTTGTAGTTCTTAGAAGGTGCAAATATCTTGAATTTCCTCTTGGTGGAACCATAATAATTTCTATCATGAACCCTATAGTGGATTGCTTTATGACCAAAGCGACTACTAGAGTAGAATACCCTTGAAAGGAATGTCCATATTTGAATGAGTTGAAATTCCTTTTAGTGAGACCATAATATTTCTTTTCATGAACCCTGCAATGCATAGCCTTGTGACCAAACCGGTTACATGAAAAATAATATCCTTTGAAAAAATCTTTTCTTGAACTCTCTGGTCTCTTAGTCCTTTCTTTGCCTTCTCTGTGATAATCCTTGTTTCTTGTTTGTGCATTGTTTCCTTTCTTAGTGAATATTATATCCTTCAACTTATCTGCATAATTCTTAATTTATTATTCACTCTCTTCCTCTAACACTTCCTCTTCTTTTGAGGTTGAGCTTGATCCTTCTTCTCATTTTCCTTGTACATATTCAAAACCAAATCTTGTTTTAATAGATGAAGATCTTTGTGCATTGATAATTTTATCCAATGTCTTTGAACTTTTTCCAAACCTGTGTAGCTTGTCCTTAGAATATTTCACTTTCGTCCTTAATGAAACTATCTCATGTTCTAATATTTCACATTCTAACTCTTTTACCTCTAAATTTTCAACCATGACCTCTTTAAATCTCCTTGCCTTAGATTTTAGTTTTTTAGTTCTTGTAGAAGCTTTTCTTTTTATTCCTCATGTTCTTGGAATTAAGCCTTTAGTCTTGAATTCTACTTTCTAACCTTTTTCAATTCTCTGAGAACAACAATAATTTATTCTTTTAGATCAACTATGACTTCCTCTTCATTTTTTAAATCTTTATCTACTTCTTGGTCTCCAATAACATCTTCATACTTTTCGACTTTATCTTCAACATGAGCATTTTCTTCCTCTTCTATTTCTAAAAATAAAATCTCTTCTTCTCCACTATCTAAGAGTCTTTCATCACTATTACTTGAAGCCTTTATTTCCTTGTTAACATAGAAACTCTTCTTGTCCCTTTGAAAGAACTTATTTTCATGCTTACCTTAACCATACCTATTTTTCTTTTCATTCTTGGATTTTCCTCCTTCATTTTTCTTATGATCTTGTTTCTCTTAACTACTACTGCTTCTGTCTTATGGAAAATTAGATGCATAGTGACCAAAAATTACAACAGTTAAAAAATTTCATATTCTTCATACATTTGTGCTTTCTTGAGTCCTTCATGTTTCTTCTCACATAGTTAGATTCTTAATCATTACTTGACTCACCATTTGATTCTATTTTTTTATCTTTTATCTTATTTGAATATTTGAAAGCTACCTTATTTTTGGAGTTGGGATCCTTTACTATTATCATCTCATAAGTTGTGATAATTCCATGTATCTCATCCATAGTCAACTTATCAATATCTCTCATTTATTCTATAGTTAAAACCTTTCCATCATACCTCATAGGAAGCGACCTTAATACTTTCAGATAAACATGAGAGTCTTCAATTTTAAATCCAAGTCCATGCATGGTATTAAAAACCTCATCCACAAAAAGTAAGTATGTAGCAATATCTTCCTCATCTTCCATATTCAAATATTCAAACCTTTTCTTCTGGTTTTGTAGTTTTACCATTTTTTACCTTTTTATCTCTGTCATATGTTTGCTTCAATTTTTCCCATATCTCTTTTGCTGATTTGTAGTGCATAACTTTCATATATTCTACTTCACGTAATCCACTTAATATTTCATTCATATCCTTGACGTTATTCACATGTAATAACTTACCATATTTATATGTGGGAGGAGTAGTTGAAGGTGTGAATCCATTCTCAATGGATTGCCATGTTTGATATCCTTGTGCTATCAAGTAAGTCTTCATTCTTATACTCCATATGGCATAATGTTTTTCATTGAACAATGGTGCCTTATGTGATGAGGATCCATTATGATATGACATCTATTTTTCTATAATATCTTTCTTCAAACTGTTAGAATATTTTGAAGGAACCCGCTCTGATACGAATTGAAGAACACATGCTTGTAGTAAGAGGGGGGATGAACAATATAAGATCAAATTTTACTTTTCTTTCCCAAACAATATTATCCAATATTATCAATGGTAATATCAATAGTAATAATTAAAGCAATGCAAAAATCATGACATGCATGAGAGACAAAAATTTAATGTGGTTCACCCAATGCGGGTTACGTCCACGAAGAAATTATTTCTTCTAAATTTTCTTAACAAATCTCTTGGAAATCAATTCCCTATTACAATGTTTATGGATATCTATCCAAAGGAGACAACAATCCCCTATACTATGATTTATGGATCTCTCTCCACATGAGAACTCTATCCCCTTGCTCTGGTTCATGGATATATCTCCACAAGAGAACTCTTTCCCCTTTGATCTGGTTCGTGGATATCTCTCCACGAGAGAAATATTTTCTCTTTGCTCTAGTTTTTGGATCTCTCTGCATAGGAGAACTCTTTCCCATTTGCTCTTGTTCATGGATATATTTCCACAGGATAATTTTATCTCCGCTTCTTTGGATGGTGAACTTCTAGAAGAATTTTATCCCCACTACTTTGGCTTGTGAATCTCTCTCTATAGGATACCTCTCTCCCCACTACACTAGTTGATGGACCTCTATCCACTAGAGACCTCTATCCTCTTTTCTATAGTCACCTCCAAAGTCTTATCTCAAATCTATATCAAATCTGCACCAAACACTATCACAGGTCTAGCAAAAATCTACTCTAACTCTGCTCACAAATATATTTCTATGTTGTCTCAAGTCTTTACAAGACTTTCTCAAGTATACCTCAAATCTTCTCCAAGTATTCTCACAAAACTAGCTCAAATCTATCTCAAAGTTGCTCCAATTCTTATCACAAGACTTGCTTAAATTTACCTCCAAGCCTTCTCAAAAGACTTGCTCAAATATACCTTCAAGCCTTCTCAAAAGAATTTCTTAAATTTACCTTCAAGATTATCAAAATACTTGCTCAAATATGCCTTCAAGCCTTCTAAAAAAACTTGCTCAAATCTACCTTCAAGCCTTATTTAAAGACATTCTCAAATTGCCTTCAAGCCTTCTCAAAATACTTGTTCAAATCTGCCTTCAATGCTACTCACAAAACCTACTCAAATATTTCCAAATATTGCATACAAACACAACTTAAATCTCTTTTAGAAAATCTTTCTTCAAACAAATAAATTCTACTTAGAATTCGTTTAACCTGTGAAACATATAGAAAATGATATGTTATATCAAAAACACGATCTGTTTCTTCACTTTCACAAATTTTGCATTCAATTAATACAATATCTATCTCTTGCAAAATTTTCTCTAAAATATCAATCACACTAATGCACAATTTTCCCTCACAAAATTGATCTCAAACACTTTCATAATTTCTCTCAATATACCTCAAACCAATGTTCAAAAGGTTTCACAATGAAGCAAAATATTATCTTCAAATCTAGCACAAGTAGGTCACAATCTCTAGCACAAATGTCTCAATCTCTTTCAACCATGGAAGCACAACTTGTTCTCAAACTCCATCCCAAATATTTCTAAAATCATTCAACAATGAAGTACAAACTCTAACTCTTTCCAAAAATACATACCAAACAACCCTTTTATCTCCACCTTATATTTCAGAAACACTTACACAACAAAACATCTTAAATAAGGAATGATGTGCCAATACCTCTTAATTTTCTCTTATGGATATATGTATTTGAAAACCTATCTCACAAATAACTAATTTTTCTAGTGCCACTTCAAGGGCTAGATAGAAAAATACTTTATCAAACCATCCACATGAACTTCCTTCTCAAAAGATATGCTCAATGAAATCTGAAATTGATGTTCAATAATTCTTCTCTTGTTCTCAAAATATAGGGCATTAATAATTATCAAAGACCTTCAAACTCACTTTCACCATACAAACATTACAATAAAATATCAAACCATTATAACACCTTATTACTCCTATTCTTGCATGCAAAACATATTTTTCATTTATCCACTTTGCAAAAATAAACTATATAAAGCACTCCTAAAATTTTATTAAATTACACCCTTATAACTCCCTAAGTGCAAATTCAAACTTTATAAACTTAACCCTTATTACTTCCTAGTAGAAAAAATCATGTATCATTAATTTCAACCCTTATGGCCCTCTTAATCAACACCTAACCCTTATGAATTTCTAAAATAAAAAATCAAACTTTATATAAAAAAATTTCCCTTATCAACTTGCTACCGTGGGGATTCAAACGCATGACCTCACAGAGTCCACACTCTAGCGTGTGCTAGAGTATCGTGTGGGCTAACTACCCACACAATAATTACAATGCACAATATTTCTTTTAAATCTATCCCATACCTTCGATCAAAAAACAAAATTAACACCCTGTCGCCGTTGAGACTCGATCTCGAAACCTCCTCCATGTCACACCTTACGCGGGGTTTGCCTACCAAATGAGCTACCGTCTTGGTTGAAACCAACCACATGACTGCTATTATTTAAACCTCGTGAACCATCATCTTGTTTTAAAACAAAATGTGTGTTTCTTTCCCCTTGTACCTTTTGTTTGATCACCGTGCACTTGCTTTTGCAAATAATATGAATTAAATAATCTGAATGCCAATTAAATCATTTCAACACTCCTTGCCAAACATTTTTTTTATTCCACCTTATATATGGATTTTGACTTAGGAAGACGATGTCGAAACTTTACCAATTTAAAAAGATTTTAATTTTTGCGCCATAGGAAATTCAAATAATATTATTATAATATTTAAAATTTTAATTTACATATTATTATCAATCCTTATAACCCTTTGTCTTTTGCCTTGGAAACTTCCTCAAATTTACAATTAATTGAACCTTTTTCAAAGGAAATTTTTCTATATTTTTCAATGGAGGTATTTTCCTTGAAATTTTAATATTTCAACCAGGAAGATGATTTTCAATCATTTTACCTTTTGTCATTGATGGCAACCCTTTCTAAAAATTTATTTTCTAACCACTGGATTCCAAAATCTGCTCCCCCTGAGAAACTGCTCCCCCTGACTGAATGCTCTCCCCCTTACTAAAATACTTATATCTCTCCCCCTTTGAAATCAATGGCAAAGGGACTCATTTGGGGTTAAATATAAGACTCTTAGCTCAACCCCCTCCCCATCTCCTCTCCTTGAGGTGATTAATTTTGGGGTGGTAGTATCACTACTCCCAGCATACAATGCTCTTTCTCTTTATCAATCTTCTTTTTCAACATAGCCTTTTGATCCCTTTGAGTGTCCATGTTATTGCTTATCTCTAGAAGTTATGGAAACTTTGTTCTACACCACTTGGACTTATGCCCAATATTGTTGCAATTGTAACACTTAATGTTGTAGTTCTTGGAAGGTGTAAATTTCTTGAAGTTCCTCCTTATGAAACCATAATCATTTCTATCATGAATCCTGTAGTGGATTTCTTTATGACCAAAGCTATTACAAGAGTAGCAATACCCTTGAAAGGAATGTCCATATTTGTATAAGCTGAAATTATTTTTAGTGATATCATACTCTTTCTTTTTATGAACCCTGTAATGCATAGCCTTGTGACCAAACTAATTACATGAAAAACAACATCCTTTGAATAAATATTATCTTGAACACTCTAGTCTCTTAGTCCTTTATTTGCCTTCTCTGTGATGATTCATGTTTCTTGTTAATGCATTTTTTCCTTTCTTAGTGAAGCTTCTATCCTTCAAGTTATCTGCATAAGTCTTAATTTCTTCTTCACTCTCTTCCTCTGAAACTTCCTCTTATTTTGAGCTTGAGATTTCTTCTTGTTTCCCTTGTCCTTCTTCAAAACCAAGTCTTGTTTTGATAGATTAAGATATTTGTGCATTGATAATTTTATCAAACATCTTTGAAATTTTTCCAAATCTATGTAGCTTGTCCTTAGAATCTTTCACTTCCATCCTTAGTGAAACTACCTCATGTTCTAATCTTTCACATTCTAACTCTTTTACCTCTAACTTTTCAACCATTATATCTTTAAACATCATTGCCTTAGCTTTTGAGTTTTTTAGGTCTTGTAGAAGCTTTTATTTTTCTTTCTCATGTTCTTGAAATTAATACTTTAGTCTTGAATTCTACTTTCTAAACTTTTTAAATTCTCTTAGAGCAACAATAAGTTCTTCTTCCAGATCAATTGTGCCTTCCTTTACATTTTTTGAATCTTTCTCTACTTTTTGATCTCCAAGAGCATCTTCATTCTTTTTGACTTTATTTTCACAAGAATATTTTCTTTTTCTATTTCCAAAAATAGAATCTCTTCTTCTCCACTATCTAAGATTATTTAATTACTGTCACTTAAAGCCTTTCTTGCCTTGTTAACATAGAAACTCTTCTTGTGCCTTTGAAATAACTTATTTTCATGCTTACCTTGACCATACCTTTTTTTATTTTCATGCCTGGATTTTTCTCCTTCCTTTTTCTTATGATCATGTTTCTCTTCACTGCTACTACTTCCAACATCTGGATAATTAGATGCATAGTGATCAAAATTACCACAATTAAAATATTTCACATTCTTCATACCTTTATGCTTTCTTGATTCCTTCATGTTTCTTCTCACATAGTTAGATTCTTTAGCAATGCTTGACTCACCACTTGATTCTATTTTATTATCTTTTGTCTTAATTGAATATTTGAAAGTTGCTTTATTTTTGGAGTTGGGATTCTTTACTATTATCATATCATAAGATGTGATAATTCCATGTAACTCACCCATAGTCAACTTATCAATATCTCTTATTTCTTCTATAGTTGAAACCTTTCCATCATACCTCATATGAAGTGACCTTAATACTTTTTGAGCAACACTAGAGCCTTCAATTTTGAATCCAATTCCATGCACAGTATTAAAAACCTCATGCACACAAAGTAAGTATGTAGCAATATCTTCCTCATATTCCATATTCAAATCTTCAAACTTTTTCTTATGGTTTTGTAGTTTTACCATTTTGACCTTTTTATCTCCCTCATATTTTTGCTTCAATTTTTCCCTTATATTTTTTGCTGATTTGCAGTGCATAACTTTCAAAAATTCTACTTCATGTAATCCACTTAATATTCCATTCATATCCTTGGAATTATTCACATGTAACAACTTACCATCTTTATCTGTGGGAGGAGTAGCTGAAGGTGTGATTCCATCCTCAATGGATTACCATATCTCATATCTTTGTGCCATAAAGTAAGTCTTAATTCTTATACTCTAGAAGGTATAATTTTTTCCATCAAACATTGGTTCCTTATTTGATGAATATCCATTCTGATATGCCATATGTGTTTCTGTAATATCTTTCTTCAAGATATTAAACTCTTTCAAAGGAATCCACTCTGATACCAATTGATGAACATAGGCTTATACTGAGAGGGGTGGTGAACAATATAAGATCAAATTTTATTTTTATTTTTCAAACAATATTATCTAATATTATCAATGGCAATATCAATAGCAGTAATTAAATTAATGCATAAATCATGACACACATGAGACACAAATTTAATATGGTTCACCCAATGTGGGTTACATGCACGAAAAAAATATTTCTTCTAAATTTTCTCAAAAAATCTCTTGGGAATCAATTCCCTATTACAATATTTATGGACCTCTATCCAAAGTAGACACCAATCCCATATACTATGATTTGTGGATCTCTCTCCATAGGAGAACTATATCCCCTTGCTTTAGTTCATGGATCTCTCTCCATAGGAGAACTCTTTCCCCTTTGCTCTGGTTTGTGGATCTCTCTCAATAGGAGAACTCTTTTCCATTTTCTCTAGTTTGTGGATCTCTCTCCATAGGATAAATCTTTCCCCTTTACTCTGGTTCATGGATATATTTCCATAGGAGAATTCTATCCCCTATGCTCTGGATGGTGAACTTCTAGAAGAATTTTATACCCACTACTCTGGTTTGTGGATCTCTCTCCATAGGAGACCTCTATCCCCACTACATTGGATGATGGACCTCTATCCAATAGAGACCTTTGTTTTCTCTACTCTTACTCCAAAGTTTGCTCTTAACTCTATTTCAAATTTGCACCAAATCCTATCACAAGTCTAGCACAAATCTACTCTAACTATGCTCACAAATTTGTTTCAATATTGTCTCAAGTCTTCATAAGACTTGCTCAAATATATCTCAAAGCTACTCCAAGTCTTATCACAATACTTGCTCAAATCTATATCAAATCTTCTCCAAGTCTTCTTACAAGAATTTCTCAAACCTGCCTCCAAGCCTTCTCAAAAGTCTTACTCAAATCTACCTTCAAGCCTTCTCAAAAGACTTGCTCAAATATACCTTCAAGCCTTCTCAAAAGACTTGCTCAAATCTGCATTCAAGCCTTCTAAAAAAACTTGCTCAAATCTACCTTCAAGCTTTCTCAAAAGACTTGCTCAAATCTGCCTTCAAGCCTTTTCAAAATACTTGCTCAAACATTCCTTCAATGCTGCTCAAAAACCTACTCAAATATTTCCAAATCTTGCATACAAACACAACTTAAATATCTTTTAAAATGCTTTCTTCAAACACAAAAAATCTACTTAGAATTCGTTTAACCTGTGGAACATATAGATAATGATATGTTCTATCAAAAACCAATATGTTTCTTCACATTCAAAAATATTGCATTCAATTAATCCAATCTTTATCTCTTGCAAAATTTTCTCTAAAAGATTAATCACACTAAAATTTTCTCCAAAATTAATATTAAACACTTTCAAAATTGCTTTCATTATATCTCAAACCAATGTTCAAAAGGTTTCACAATGATGCAAAAACTTATCTTCAAATCTAGCACAAGTAGTTCACAATATCTAGCACAAATGTCTCAATCTCTTTCAACCATGGAAGCACAACTTGTTCTCAAACTCTATCCCAAATGTTTCCAAAATCATTCAACAATGAAGTACAAACCCTAACTCAAATATTTCCAACAATGCATACCAAAAAACCCTTTTATCTCCACCTTATGTTTCGGAAAATTTACTCAAAAATTACCTTTAATAAGGAATGATATGCCCATACCTTTTAATTTGCTCTTATGGAGATATGTCTTCAAAAAATTGTCTCACAAAAATCTGATTTTTCTAGTGCCACTTCAAGGGTTAGATAGAAAAATACTTTCTCAAACCATCCACATGAACTTCCTTCTCAAAATATATGCTCAATGAAATCTGAAATTGATGTTCAATAATTCTTCTTTTGTTCTCAAAAGATAGGGCATTAATAATTATCAAAGAGCTTAAAACTCACTTTCACCATACAAACATTACAATAAAATATCAAACCATTATAACACCGTATTACTACTATTCTTCATGCAAAACATATTTTTCATTTATCCACTTTACAAAAATAAACTATATATTGCACTATAAAAATTGTATTAAATTACACCCTTATAACTCCCTAAGTGCAAATTTAAACTTTATAAACATAACCCTTGTGACTCCCTAGTAGAAAAAATCATGCATCATTAATTTCAACCCTTATGGCACTCTTAATAAATGCCTAACCCTTATGAATCCCTAAAATAAAAATTAAAACTTTATAAAAAATTATTGCCCTTATCAAATTTTTGGCGTGGGGATTCAAATGCGCGACCTTACAGAGCCCACATTCTAGCATGTGCCAGAGCACTATGTGGGCTAACTGCCCACACAATAATAACAAAGTGTAATCTTTATTTTAAACCTATCACGAAACTTTGATAAAAAAAAAGAACACCTTGTCACTATCGAGACTCAATCTCAAAACCTCCTTCGTGCCATGCCTTACGTGGGGTCCTCATACCAACTAAGCTACTAGCTCGATTGCAACTAACCATGTGGCTGCTTTTATTTAAACCTTGTGCATCATCATCTTATTTAAAAAAAATGTGTGTCTCTTTCCTTTTGTGCCTTTTGTTCGATCACCGTGCTCTTGCTTTTACAAATAGGATATATTCAAATCCGAATGCCAATTAAATCATTTCAACACTCCTAACGGTTTTTTTATTCCACCTTATATATGCACTTTGACTTAGGAAGATGATGTCGATGCTTTGCCAATTTAAAAATATTTTAATTTTGGTGCCATAGGAAATTCAAATAATATTATTATAATATTTAAACTTTTAATTTAAATATTATAATTAATCCTTTTAACCTTTGTATTTTGCCTTGGAAACTTTCTCAACTTTACAATTAATTGAACCTTTTTCAAAGGAACTTTGTCTATATTTTTAAATGGAGGTATTTGCCTTTCAATTTTAATATTTCAACCTGGAAGATGATTTTCAATCATTCTACCTTTGATATCAATGACAACCAAAATATTCAAAATTTCCAACAGATGCCTCTCTCCAAACCTTAAAAAGCTGAGGAGTTATCCCATAATCCTTGTTTGGCTAGGATTCAAGAGCATATGGAGCAACATATTGGGAAGAAGGTTGCAAATTATATGTGGCAGGATATAAATATGAATAGGTGGAAACACATCAAAGTACAGGGTTTTGAAGCGGAGTCTGAAGAGCTTTATAACATTTTAACTCAACAAATTATTCCCTCTCGAGAGGATGAGGATCACATTGTTTGGGATGAGACTGAAAGTGGTGACTTCACAGTTAATACTTCCTATAATTTTCTTCTCAATGTGGAAGGTCAGTAATTTCAACCGAGTTTGGTTTGGATCAAAGGCTTAATTCCTAAAATATTATTTTTTTCATGGCTGGTGATACAAGGAAAAATCCTCACTATGGACAATATGTTATCCAAAGGTATGGTTATTGCTAACCATTGCTACATGTGCAGGGCAGGATGGGAGACAAGCCAACACTTGTTTCTGGAGTGTCAGGTAGTGGAGTCCATCCTGGATGAACTTTTCCAAGCCTTTAGGATTTTGTGGGTTAAGCCTGCTCTTATATCCGAAGTGTTCCATCAATGGTCTCAACTCTTTGTTAGCCTAAAACTTAAGTACCTATGTAAAATATGTTGGCATCATTTTCTCTGGTAGATTTGGCTAGAAAGGAACCATAGAGCCTTTAAGGATACCATTCATGACCCAAAAACTATCCTCAATAGGATTATTGTCTTTGTGAAAGAAAACCTTAGCACCTTAGTGGATTAGAACCACTCAATTCCTCCCCAAGAAAAACAATTAGCTTGGGCCTTAGGTATTGAGGACAAACCTTCCATTCCTTTGCCCAATCCCAAAAATGGAATTTCTTGGGAGCCACCCCTCCCAGGGTTGGTTTAAACTAAATTTTGATGGTGCAGCCAAGGAGAACCCAGGAAGAACTGGAGTTGGAGGAATAATTAGGGATCATCAAGGAAATTTGGTCAAGGACTTCATTGAACCATTGGGAATCAGAAATAATAACAAAGCAGAAGCTAGAGCCCTTTGGAGAGGGTTGCAAGTAGCCCAAGCAACTCAAGATAACTTGATGATTGAAGGTGATTCGATGAACATCATCAACATGTTAACCAATGGCAAAAAACCTCCATGAAGAATCGAGGGAGTCATAAATGAAGCGAGGATCCTTTTTGCGACAAGACAGAATAGGAGGGCTCGTTACGTGTATCGTGAGGCCAACAGGTCAGCTAAAAAATTAGCCAACATAGGTGTTTATGTTGGTAGTTTGGTGACATGGACACAAGGTGTGCCACATGAAGTGGAAAACATTATTATTCATGAAAATAAACCTACCCATTAAGGAGAAAGATGAATGGGTGTTATTTCCCCATGGAGCTAGTAATAACTATGGGGTTTCCCTATAAATCATACCAAATTGGAAATTAAGGTAACAGGGTGTAAGCCTTGGAAGATTTTGATAGAGAATAGGAAATGGGCAAGCAACAGGTTTCACAAGTGCAAAGTTCCAAACTTCAATTTCCTGTCAATGTAAGTAATGTTTACAGTTATGTTTAGGTATGGGTGTGCCTTGTTAGTAAGGTGTTGTAGGGGATTCAACAAAAGTTCTCGTAAGAAATTTTCAAGGATGACTAGGATCTACAATCTCAGCAGAAGGCTAGATATTGTAATAGGTTTTGGGTTAACCTACAAAACCCGATAATTAATGAAGACTTTTATTTACCAAAAAAAAAAAAACCTCAAAAATCTATACAGAACAAATTTTAGAGGAATAGGATCCTCTTTAGAATATGAAAATACCCCCAACCACCCAAGGGCAAGCTTAGAAAACCAACACTGAAACCCCAATTATGACCATCATGAAAGCACGAGGTCTCTCCCTGGATGAGACAAAGAAAAATTTAGATAGAGGTTCATTGGAACTTCCACACCAAATGTGCAAAAGAATAATGCTATCAAATCAAAAGGGGATTTTTGAAACCCCTCCTCTATGGGAAATAAGAAAGCCATTGGTCCCCCATCCAATACCATAAAGAACCATAGAGAAATATTTCCATCAAAATGCCTCTCAAGTAGACTACATAGGCTACACAACCCTCTTCCACCACTGTTATATCTAGATACCATTTTAAAAATACCTCCTCCATGACAATAAAGTGCCTATTATTACCCCAAAGACCACCTAAAAATATGGAGAAAAATCTAATTGGACCACCTCACGCATTAGGCAAGTGACGAATAAACCAACCACCAAAGAGGCACTACTAATCTACATACAAAAAACCTCACACACCAACCTAGCTAGCACAAAAAAAGATGGAAAAGAAGGTAATTTTATTGAGATCACCTCCAAGGAAGCTAAGATCCACACAATATCACCACTAGAGGAATAGGGGAAGGAGCAGGAAGTTTTTAATGATGGCCTCCCATCCAGAGTGGGATACCTACTGCCTAGAGTGGGAGGCCTCCCACCTCCCTCACCTTAAGCCCAATAAATCAATAAAGCATACACAATTTATGTTATAATGGTATATATTGTTAAGAAAATGAATCTTCATTTAAGAATTCTACTAAAATCAAATATTGTGGTCATTTGTATTCTTTATGGGCTAATTTCAAGTTTAAAGGTTAACCCTTGTATTATTATGAGATCTAATCATATAACAATTTAAATATTATCATAGAATTATGGATATTTATAATTTCTTCTTGGTACCATGTCCACTTTACAAGATGATCCTTGTATTATTGTGAGATCCAATAATATGTCAATTTAACTCTTGTTAGGATACATGTATTGTATAATGGTAGATATTCACACCTTTAACTCACTTAATTATATGTACATTTATTGGATATTATTTATTTTTTAGTGTGATACATTATTTGTGCCTAAGGTCACCTCATACTAATTTGTATTCTTTTTCCTTATTGAGTGCTAACTTTACTTCTTTTATTGAGTAGATTTATAATGCATTTGACCTCTTATTCTAGTATTTCTATTACATGTTTATATTATTGTATTACAATGGTGTAAGTATCAAACACTTCAATTAGTTTTATCTCTTAATATGGTATATTTTAGTAAAGCGGTGTTTCTCATAGGATTAAATTTGGAGTAATGGATTTCATCACATTTAGTTTTCATATGATTATCTAAAAACTCTAGGTTTTCTTTTATAGATTTTAGAAAGATAACATTTTTCAATTCCTCCATAATATATGATTCCAAAAATCATGGGTTAAAGGAAAATTTATTTTTGAATATGAGGTATTAAAGATAGTGTTGGATATTAACATATTATTCCCTATTATTGAAATGTTTTTTTGGTGAAACCCAATATACTATGGAATACTATAGGATTCAACTATAGGGAAGAGCCACTTATAAATTTCATACACTTTAATGGGTTTTTTAGATGAAATATATTTGATTGGTATTTCACATTCTATAATATAGCTATACAGTTCTCATAATCAAGAATTATGAAAAAAAATAAGATTTTATGTTTACATACAAAGATATTGGGATTTGAATTTAGTATTTTTGTATATTTCATCATTATAATTATGATGACATCAAAAAGTATCACATTGAATTTTAAAATATGTATTCAAAAATTTAAATATTAAGTTATAAAAGGTTTTGGAACCCTTTTCCACCTTTGTTTTGGTTGGTAGTGGAAGAGTGTGAATGCACTATTTCATTAGAGTCATATGAGAAACTATATATTTTAATGGACCACATCTAAATCTCAATTAATCTAGTGGAAAATCTTCTTGGTGTTCTTAATAATGGTAATTTATATACAAGGATTTAAGGGCTGGAATTTATTTGTAAACTAATTCCATGCATAAAATGGAAAAAGAGGGGTACTAATTTTTTTCTCACTTGGATAAATCCATTATTTTAATATGGATTTTGATTATTCTAATTTTACATATCATTGAATTTTATTCCTTACCATGCAACTGATCCTTTATTTCATGTTCCTTTTTGAAATTTAGGTCAGGGTCACCAAGGAACCTCTTGTATGTACAATGCTCTTATTGTTTCAAACAATATTATGAGACTATTGAATAAATTACCTATTCTAATGATTCCCTTCCTAATAGGTTGATATTTTTATCCTCATGTGATCATTATTGCTATAAATATAATATTTTATAATGGATTATGCTCCTTATCGAAGTTCCAATTGGTTCTTAATGATCTATATGGATCTCTATATGCCCAATATGGCACATCAACTATTTAATATTAAATAGATTAATTTATATATTCCCACTTACGTTGAATCAAATATGCAAGTCATTATGTTACTATTTGGTTAGTAGTGTAGGTGGACATCTCATATTACCTCAAGGGTACAATATAGAAGGGAAGGTAGATTATAAAAAAATTATCTATAAATTCTACATGTGTACATTTATCACAAATTTATATTTTAACATATTTTCAATGATGAGGAATGAAAGAAAATAATTCTTGTAGATGGAAATAAAAGAGTCTTTTTAGAGCTAATTTTATTTTCCAATTCACCAATCTCAATTATTAAAGCGAAAGAAGAAACCATGACATGCCAACATAATGAATCATAATGGAACAATTTGAAAACATAAATATATGAATGGTGATAAACATAGATTATATAAATCAACAATACCTTCCTTTTGATACTCAAACCAATAATATTATTATTTTTATTTGTAATTATGTTGGTACTATTGTGATGGACCTAGTTTCTTATATTTGTCTTAGATCTGTTGTGTTGATTCCTGATGTGAAGACATATTGTTTTTTCTGTAAATTAAGGCCCCATTAAGACCCAAACATAGGGATTTTTATACTCATCAGAAAGGTTTTTATGAGATAGACACATTGGTGGTGTTCAATAAGAATTTTACAGCTATTCTATATGTTTTTTTTAACTCAAATATTTTTTTTTATGGAGTGCATTTTCTGTTGAAACCGACACTCCAAGGTAAATGTAAGTGAACCTAGTATCTAGTATTCTCCTCTATCACACCTGGCGGATGCAATGACTGTTATCCATGTATTCTAGTGGGATGAGTTGATTAAAATAAGGACACTTACCACTCCATCCAAAGAATATTTCATGAAGACACTTCATATAAAATTTTGAAGACTACAAACATAGGCACTTTAGAAGATTCTTTTTTTCCTATAATTTTTGTCTATGGCTTCTTTTTTGTAATATAGAGTGCATTTTCAGCAAATACTAACACTCTCAAATGGATCAATTTATTGTATAAACATGTATTTTTGAAACGATCAAATTTTGGTAAATACCGATACCTTATAGATAAATATTTCACCATGATGAGGGGATCATACCCATGGTGAACCTAGTCATTGACATACAAAGGCAAAAAATACAAGGAAGAGGCTGGCCCTAAGGCACTAAGACAAGTCTTACCTATAGAGGCAACAAATCTAAGAGAATTTGATGCTAAAGCAGCAGACCTAGACATAGACACCACAAATCTAGAATTATTATTACTATTTGAAGGGCTAAGAGCCAAAAGTAGAATCCTAGACATAGTTCCAAATCATGTAATGCAAGTCAAATTTAAGGGGAATGTCTCTAATATTGACTTACATTTTTTTGGAAAGTACACATTAAGGAGGAATGTTAAAGTTAATGTGTACTTCTCCTTGACATGTGTCCTTGAAACTTGTCATTTTTTCATATAGGCTTATGCCTATATAAATTTAATGTGTAATTTACCCCTTATTTCGCCTTGACATGCATCTTTGAAATTTTTCATGTTTTCATATAGGATTTTGCCTATATATTGTACTTTTCATGTGTAATACATCCCATCTCTTTTAGTCCCAACAGGTACTATAGGTTAGGAAGTCAATAATTTATATCCATAAAGAAGTAAATAACTCGATTAGATATGTTGGTCACGAATCTGCCACAGGAAAGGATTTTATACGAAATGCACCCTAGACCCGGCCAACATTGAAAGGCTAGGAGAAAGAGATGTCTCCCAGACCAATCTCCAGAGAGGGCTAGTTCCCTTACTAAATCTAAGCTTGATTTCAGACTAAAGTTACTGGAAAGGAATTGGAAATATGTAGAAAGAAATGGGAAATTACGAAAAGAGATGGGAAATATGGCCATAGGCTGAATTTATCAGATCGGGAAAGATTAGCAGCAGATAACCTCCAACTCACTAACAACATATAACAAAAGACAGTGACGTAATTAACTTACAACCTTGCATAGAAAACCTCCAAGATCACATTCCAGAACTCACTTCCTCACTAGCAATATTTAAACTCAGATGCAAAATTCAAATTAAGCAGCAGATAAGAAATACGAGCGTAAATTAGGAATGCATAAGATAGAAGGGAAAACACATAGACAGTTGCTTGCAAAACCAGAGGCCAAATATCTTTCATTCATGCAAAGAACTTGAAAGCTTTCAGCAAAAGTCTCTCTCTCGATCCTTTTTCTGAGATATACATTGATATTTATAGAGGTCTTGCCTCTCTGCAGCATTTAAAACATGCAATGGACCTCCTCGAGATCTACAAAACATACAACAAAACTAAGGAAATGATCCCCTTAAACCAGCCTTGGAGAAACCAGAAATTGAATGAAACAAGGAACCGACCATCTTCATTAAATGATCATCCTCAAAGCATGCTTGGACCGTTAGAAAATCATGAACAGAAGCTTTAAATAATGGAGGCATATTCAATTCTAGTGGCTTGGGCACGTTCTTTTATCTTGTATACATTGGAAAGTAGCAAAACATTTAATTCTGGAGAGCTTTAAATCCTTGGAAATCGCAATGCTTCATTAGGCCGTTTGAATTGCTTCCTGGCGTGAAACTATAACAGGTCGCGAAAACGCGACATGTCACGAAATCATGACATTTTTTTGCTTCGTACACTTTTGCCACTCTGGGTCACGAAAACCAACCATGTCATGAAATCGTGACGTATTTGGCTCTTTGTTCTCCTTCACCACCTTAGCTCGCAAAAACGTGACGCATCACGAAATTGTGACGTTTCGTACTATTCTGCTCTTTCTTCGCTCTGTTTCTGCAAAACTATGACATGTCACGAAATCATGACATTCTTTCCCAATTTTGTCCTTTGGCTGCTACGAACCGCAAAAATGCGACAAGGCACGATTTCGCTACACCTTTCTCTCTTTTGGCTCTGTCTCCCTGATACGTCATGAAAACAAGAGAAGGCGCACTTTTGTGACACTCTTCCATCGACACCTTTGTTTTATCTCTAGGTCACAAAAACCAAACAAGTCGCAAAGTCGTGACGTTATCTCTCCGTTGCTCAATCTTCTCTTCCCTGTCGCGAAAGCTGACATGTGATTTCATGACAATTTTTATCTGCTTTGTCGGTCCAGCCCTCAAACCGTGAAAACATGAAATTCTTGCCTATTTCGCCTTTTCTCCATAATATGTCATGAAATCATGACGTTTCATTGCTTTCTCAACTGTCACTGCTTCCTGTCGCGATATCGCGATGCCTTCTACTTGCTTGACCTCATCATAAAAAATGGTGCGAAATCATGACATCTTTCATGCCTTATGCTTTTCCTTCAACGTCGTCGCAACCATGCAACACATTGCGATTTCGCGACATCCTTCATATTTTGTGCCTTGTTCACTATTCTGTCACAAAATCGCGATGAGATTCATTGTCATTGCCCAATTATGTCGTGATTTCATGACAATTTTATATTACTCTTCTCCATGGCCATCGCAAGTCACGAAAATGTGACATGTCATGATTTCGTGATAGTTTTACTGTGCTGCCTCCGTTGACTACTTTGACCGCAATTTTGGAACACATGATTTCGTGACAATTTTGCTGCTTAGTACTTTTCTGCATTTGGCATCGTGAAACTGTGATAGGTCACGATTTCGTGACACCTTTGCTTTTGACTTCTCTCCCCTCAATAGACCCGCGATAACGGGACATGTCGCGATATCATGACGATTTTGAAACTATGCTCTCCATGCTGCTTTTTGTCGCGATATCGCGACAGTCTTTGGACTTAGCTGTTTTGGCATCAAAACTCGTAGAGGAGTGAGAACTTCAACATTTTATGCATGAATAATCAACAATCAAAACAATGTGGCAAAAATGCCAACATTCTTGGCGGCTCACGGGGTATACAGTTTTGCTGTATGCACGAATCCCAGGCCTGAATCCATTGGGCAATAGAGTCAAGGAAAACTGGAGGAACAAAATCAGTGAATGCTGGCTGATGAGGTACATCTCTGTAGACTACTGCAACTAACTTTTGCTGACTTACTGAAAACTCAAAGGAATTTGTATTTGGCTTAGCTTACCAGGTGCTATAAAAGAATTTCCATGAAAGCACCTAGGGTACAAAAATGAAAATGAACGGAATGAACGGAGTGATGGCCAGCAAATGTGCAGGCTGTGGAATGGGAATGGAATGGTGAAATGATGGAAAATGAAGGAACAACAACGACAGATACAACAATCAAAGGGGGAGCTACTGTGTCACCAGCTGCTATGAAATGGAAATGGAAGTGAATGGAATGGGGATGGTGGGAATGGAAGGAGTGAAGTGGTAGATAGAACTGATAAATTCTAAAACAACAATCAAATTAGAAGAAAAGGAAAAGAAGAAACAGGAATATCAGAAAGGGAAAAGAAACAACATAAGTGGTTTAATTACAGACGGTAGAAGAAGGAATGAGCGAGGAAGGGAATGAAAAAAAAGGAGGGGGAAGGAAGAAATTGACGAAAGCCACTATCTATTGGGGAAGGAAAAAGAAAAAATAAAGAAAGACGTACCTACGGGCTAGCATGCAAAAAGAGCCGAAGTTGACGAAGGAAATCCATAATTTTTTTTCTTTTTCTGTTTTCTCTTTTTTTATGTGTTTTTTTTTTCTATGTACAAGGTAACTCCCGAATTAGTTGTGACCTTTTGGGAAAGACACGAACCCAAACATGGTTCTATCTCCTGGATCCCAGACCCTTGATAGACACTCAATAGACTCTTGGTTGATGATCAGGTTAGAGTCACCAAAGATTTGAAACTGTTGCACTCCAAGTGTCCCAGCCCTCTTGAGACCTAGGCATGATTGTTTAGTCCTAGTGTTAGCACCATTTTTGTATTGTGCTCCATCAAAATAGAGCTGATCTGGCTGAGAGTCTTGACCAACTTGATCAGGAGACAACTTGACTTCAACCTCTTCAGGCTTCGTAATGGAATAACAGCCAATCCAAGTCTCGAGCATAGCATTGAAATTAAGCATGGAAAACCCGTATTTCGACTAAACCTCATCTAAAACCTCATTCATCAAATCAGAACCTTCTAAATATTTGGTTAGCATGTTGTCAGACTACATGGTCTTTCCTGCTTCATCCAACCTTTCAATATGAAAAGAGGAAGGTTTTTCATTATGAATCTAGAGTCTCTTTCCTTTGAAATGGATCTCCGAGTGGGAATAATCCAGTGCAAGGTAACCTCCCAAATTTGCAGTAAATTCTCTGGATAAGCACATACTGAAATACGGTTCTAGATCAACCACAACTATCTCTTGAATGACTATAATCTGAGGCATAGTGTGTAAAAAAATTGGGACATCCTTGATTACACCCATCATTTTCACAGGAGTACCATCTAACTGCAAGACTCTAGGGCTACTTCATGTGTATTCCATACCCATAACTTCACAAACTGCCTTTGGCATGACAGTTGTAGCGGCTCCAGAGTCGATCATGCAGTTATGCACGATCCAACCCTCTATTTGTAGTGACAGATAAAACGAGGGTGGTCTATTCTTACCAGTGATGGAAGTGGTTAAAGCTTGAGCATAAATTGTTTGGGTAGGACCCTTCTCACTATCCTTCATAGATTTCAAATATTCTTGCAATAAATCTACCTGCCCAGGCAATTGCAATGCATCATAAAGACTAACCTTAGTTGGGGTTTTCTTCAATTCTTCAACAATGTTGTATGTAGCCATAGTAGATTCCTTCTTTTCAATGGGGAGATCATATCTGCTTTGATACTGCTGAGTAGCTTCTACTCTCAACCTTTTAGTCAATGATGGGTACTTCAACTTTTCTCTAGCTTGCTCCTCTGCTTCTGATATTGCCTGTGCAGTTGTGGCTTTTTCTTGTACTCTGTGTGGAACAGGATCTTTCGATAAAACAAGCGCATCTAGCTTTGATACTAGCACAGGAGTCTTCACCTATTTCTTCAAATCAACTGGCACTTTTAATGGCTCTAGCTCAGTAGGATCTACTATAACAGGCTTCTTTCCAGTCCTCGTGAGAACTGAAACTTGTTCTTCAGATGGAACCAATAAGCTATGGCCTGCCTCAGAGATCATGTTGACTTGCCCTCCTAAAGAGCTAGCAGCCAATGTCTACACATAATTCAAATGAACCATGCAAGTGTATTCTCCATGTGGATCATTACATGTTGAACACCAATATGTTCTTTCTGCAAGGATTGCATCATCATTCGCAAAAACAGTTAGGTTTTTTTTGGGTGCTTTGCTTGTTGAAGCAGCTTGTTCTCTAGTAATCGATGGAGGTTGAAATCTCCTAGGCTAGAAATCTCGCTCAGCTTACTTCCTTTCAATAAGTGTAATCTTATTGCCCATTGCTCTTATTACTGAATTGGTAGATTGTACCTCTTACAAAAGTGCTATATAAGGATCAGGGTTTACAGGTGCAGGAGGTGCTGGTAAGGGCAAAGGTGCTGGTGGTGTCGGTAATGCTGGGAATGAGGTGGAAGCAGGGAATGACATAATGCTGGGTGCAGGCAACTGGGGGGTTGCTGAAGTAGAGAGCTGAGGAACTGGGATGGGTGCAATCTACGATGCACTAGAGCTCCATGATGGAACAGGGTACATGGAAGACATAGATTATGAAAATGAACTAGGATATAAATGTTGTGGAATATCAGGTAAAATGGGCATTGCTACCTTTGGAGGAAGCCTACCAATTGCAATCAAGTCTACCTCCACCTTTTGTGCTTGTTTGAACAATTTTGGGAAGGTCATCACATTGGACTGCCTGATCGCCAAGCCAATGTCTGTATTGAATGCTCGAAGGTAGTAGAACATAGCTTGCTCATGGGTAGGCTGAAGACATTTAGGCACTCACTGCCAGCTTCTGGTAAAATGAACATTAAAATCTGCTATCGACTCCTATGGGTGCCTCTGGATTGCGTTAAACTGATGCAACAATGAAAATGGGTCAGCCTGTTCATGAAAATTCTTAACTAACAGTTCTCCCAGCTGATACCATGATGTAATAGTGTCGAGTTGCAGAGATCGGTACTAGTACAACAATTTTCCTCTCAAGGATAACACTAATAACTTGACCATCACATCTTTGTCTGTTATATCGTGAATGGCTACCAAAGAAGCTACATCATGAATATGTTCATATGCAGTCTTACCAGTACCATCATAGGTTGGTAGGGCTTTCAAAGCATCCTGGGGAACTATATTTTGGACCTACAAATTCAAGGCTCCTGAACTATTCCATGCTGAAATCTGCCTGGGTTGAGGATACTGGGCCATTGGGACTAGTGTATGTGACTGAGAAGATGGAAAACTAGTAACAATACCAAGGATTTGTGTGGATATGGTAGATGATGCAAGCAATGAGGAAACCAACCTAGAGTGTTCACCTCTTTTTGTGCTGTCAAGTTCAAAAAACTCAACAAGATTTTCAACTTTTTTGGACTTCGATCTCGTGATCATGAAGTACAGCTTTCACTGCATCCACGTTTAGAGATTTTTGGGTACTGCAGAGTGACCAAATGTTCTAACTATACGGTATGAAGGCGAACATTAAACCTTCAATACTATGGGATCTTTTTGAGACAGAAACAGTCTATCCCACCAGGCGTGCCAAAAATTTTTGGCACAGGTGGGTTTATCAATTTGAAATAATGCTTATCCCACTGATTATGGATTTTTGGAGACAGAAATAATCCGTCCCATAGGGCGTGCCAAAAACTATTGGTCACGAATCTGCCACAGGAAAGGATTTTATATGAAATGCACCCTAGACCCGACCAACATTGAAAGGCTAGGAGAAAGAGATGTCTCCCAGACCAATCTCCAGAGAGGGTTGGTTCCCTTACTAAATCTAAGCTTGATTTCAGACTAAAGTTACTGGAAAGGAATTGGAAATATGTAGAAAGAAATGGGAAATTACGAAAAGAGATGGGAAATATGGCCACAGGCTGAATTTATCAGATCGAGAAATATTAGCAGCAGATAACCTCCAACTCACTAACAACATATAACAAAAGACAACGACGTAATTAACTTACAACCTTGCGCAGAAAACCTCCAAGATCACATTCCAGAACTCACTTCCTCACTAGAAATATTTAAACTCGGATGCGGAATTCAAATTAAGCAATAGATAAGAAATACGAGCGTAAATTAGGAATGTATAAGATAGAAGGGAAAAAACACAGACAGTTGCTTGCAAAACCAGAGGCCAAATATCTTTCATTCATGCAAAGAACTTGAAAGCTTTCAGCAAAAGTCTCTCTCTCGATCCATTTTTTTGAGATATACATTGATATTTATAGAGGTATTGCCTCTCTGCAGCATTTAAAACATGCAACGGACCTCCTCGAGATCTACAAAACATAAAGCAGAACTAAGGAAATTATCCCCTTAAACCAGCCTTGGAGAAACTAGAAATTGAATGAAACAAGGAACCGATTATCTTCATTAAATGATCATCCTTGGAGCATGCTTGGATCGTTAGAAAATCTTGAACAGAAGTTTTAAATAATGGAGGCATCTTTAATTCTAGTGGCTTGGGCACATTATTTTATCTTGTATACATTGGAAAGCAGCAAAACATTTAATTCTGGAGAGCTTTAAATCCTTGGAAATTGCAATGCTTCATCGGGCCATTTGAACTACTTCCTGGTGCAAAACTGTAACAAGTCGTGAAAACGCGACATGTCATGAAATCATGACGTTTTTTTGCTCTGTACACTTTTGCCACTCTGGGTCACAAAAACCAACCATGTCATGAAATCATGATGTATTTGGCTCTTTGTTCTCCTTCGCCACCTTAGCTTGCAAAAATGCAATGCATCACAAAATCATGATGTTCCGTACTATTCTGCTCTTTCTTTGCTCTGTTTCTGTGAAACTATGACATGTCGTGAAATCACGACGTTCTTTCCCAATTTTATCCTTTGGCTGCTACGAACCACGAAAATGTGACAAGGCACGATTTTGCTACACCTTTTTCTCTTTTGGCTTTGTCTCCCTGATACGTCATGAAAACAAGACAAGGCGCGCTTTCACGACATTCTTCCATCGACACCTTTGTTTTATCTCCAGGTCGCAAAAACCAAACAAGTCGCGAAGTCACGACGTTATCTCTCTGTTGCTCAATCTTCTCTTCCCTGTTGCGAAAGCCGACATGTCACGATTTCATGATAATTTTTATCTGATTTGTACGGTACAGCCCTCAACCCATGAAAACGTGACATTCTTGCCTATTTCACCTTTTCTCCACAATATGTCATGAAATCGTGACATTTCATTGCTTTCTCAACTATTGCTGCTTCCTGTCGTGATATCGCGACGCCTTCTACTTGCTTGACCTCATCATAAAAAATGGCGCAAAATCACGACATCTTTCATGCCTTATGCTTTTCCTTCAACGTCGCTGCGACCATGCAACACGTTGCGATTTCGTGACGTCCTTCATATTTTGTGCCTTGTTCACTTTTCTGTCACGAAATCGCGATGAGATTCATTGTCATTGCCCAATTATGTCACGATTTCGTGACAATTTTATATTACTCTACTCCATGGCCATCGCAAGTCATGAAAATGTGACATGTCACGATTTCATGATAGTTTTACTACACTGCCTCCGTTGATTACTTTGACCATGATTTTGGAACACGTCGTGATTTTGCGACAATTTTGCTACTTAGCCCTTTTCTGCATTTTGCGCCACAAAACTGTGACAGGTCACGATTTCGCGACACCTTTGCTTTTGACTTCTCTCTCCTCAACAGACCTGCGATAACGTGACATGTTGCGATATCACAACGGTTTTGAAACTATGCTCTCCATGCTACTTTTTGTCGTGATATCGCGACAGTATTCGAACTTAGCTATTTTGGCATCAAAACTCATAGAGGAGTGAGAACTTCAACATTTTATGCATGAATAATCAACAATCAAAACAATGTGGCAAAAATGCCAACAAGATATAAAATAATATCACTATGATCATCTTGAGTTATGACTTATCTACATTTTATAACTAGAACGTTATTATAATATTACACATGTGCTCAAATAGAGAGTCATGATGTGTACTAAACACACATTTATTACTATAAATACGAATTGGGTGAGAGTGAAATAACAAAACTGTCTAGTAAGGAGAAAATGTGTACACACTATAGATGTACATATTGTTGTTATTATTTAATTTCCAAATGGAACTAATCTTTTCATTTCTTACACCATAATTATATATGAATATCAATCAAGAGGAAGTTGTATCCATAGTTATAGGTTAGTAATAGTTGCATTTTATATTATATTACTAGATAATACAAGTATGATATGATATATAAAATCATCTATGTGGAATACTTAGGAAATATCATATCATTTCTTCTTTATATCACATCATCATTGACATGTAATACATGTTTAAAAAAAAATAGTTCATACCTTTTTACATGATAATTATTGAAGACATGTAATTTATAGTAGAAATTCTATTTACAAATGAGTGGAATACTTTGTTCTAGCATCAATGCACTAGATGGAAAATATTTTAGACTTGTTGACTTGAATCAACTAAATTATGGTTGTCATGTTAGTTCTACTTCTTTAATATATGTAATAAATTGAATATAGAATAATGGGAAGTTATTCGTTGAACTTCGAGGGAATTTACATTGCTTCAATTGTAATAATTTAGTGGACACCATTATGTATAAAAGGAATTAATGAATAATAATTGGTATTAATGTGCTATAGTGTTATATTTGAATTGAATGAGTAAAACTATGTGAATAACAATCTTTAATTATAGTGTAGCTTTGATATTGTTGTGCAAAATTACATTGAAGTGCCATGGGATATTTAGAGATATAATTATTTAATAGTATGCATTATTATGTATCCAATTATTAAATAAGATATATGATATTAAAATATGTAGTTCTTATCATGATATTTACCTTAGATAGCCAATTTTGACCACGACATTTAAATATACTTCCAAATATACATGTAGTTATTGTATTAATATGTATCTATGTAGATGACTATTGAGTGTCTCTCCTAGATTTTGTATATAAGATGAATAATTTTATGTTTTGGTGGTTGGGTGATTTAAAGGCTATTCCCATCATCATGTTATTATTTCAGGGATTTCTATTTCGAGGAGGATCTAGAGGTATCTGATTAGCTTGTTGGTTCCTCTCAACCCTATTCTTCTTTTTGACTTATTTTAGTGGTCTTTTGGCTAGTGTTTCTTTTTTATTCCTTATAGACTAGAGGTTTTGGTCATGTTTTAGTTTTTTTTCTTTAAGTTATCTTGGTTTGCATGGGCTTTCCCTTGAATCCTAAATTATAAATTTGTTAAAGGTTCAAGGACCCTTTCAAAACCTCTTCCTTTCCATCTAATAAAAAATATATATCTATTTATGTAGACAACTAATTTTGACCAAATCCAAATCCATATCGAAATCTAAAAGTAATAATATAACACAAATGACTTATAATTTTATTACGGATGGTCATTCACTTTATTTTATAATAAATTATGAGAATAGGAAACAAAAAATAATTATTTTTTGGTAATAAACCACTTTAGAAAGTATAATCGAACAAGTATCTAGGAATTAAATATAATAACAATATAATCTAGAACATTATCAAGTTGGAAGATATTTTATTCCCAAGAAAATAAGTACCAAAATATTATATTTTGGTTTGAAGGAGATAAATTCTTGAAGATTAGATATATCATTATCACATTTATCATCCACTATGGTTGTAAATTATGATATGGTGTTTCATAAAATTTAGAGTATACAAAGTAAATAAAAAAATATTTCAAAATTTAATTAATTCTAAGCTTAAGGACCAAAATCTCATAATATCATTTTTATAGAGAAAACATTAATATCCTTCCACGGTAAAGCATTGAACTATATTACTGTGTAAAAAAATATTATGCAAAGTTAAAAAAGATATAATTTCTATCACATTTTTAAGACTATTGTTCAATATATCTATAAAATTAAATAAAGTATAGTGAAAATATTTTAAAATTTGGATAGATTATTGAAATGATTTTTTTTTTTTGATTAACTTGGTGGAATCATCCAGATTACAACAACTCGATTATACGCAATCCCTGTAAACCTTCCCCTATAACCACCAAGCCCCCGCCGATTTCAACCTTTAACGCCGCTGCACGAACCCGGACGAGAGAACAGTGTAACAGTACGGCGGGGCCCAAGGGGTTTGATCGTGGGCCTCCCCGCCCCGAAAGAGACGTTTTAACCGTTGAGTCAGGCCCTCGGACCCAATTATTGAAATGTTAATTAAAAACTATTAGTTAAAAATAAATAAAATGGAATCACATATTTACGTTAAAATTAATTTTTAGTTTTAGAACATAATATTATAAAATAAAGATAAAAATGTTATTAGTATGAAAGCACATTTAGATTTCATATTAGTTATCATAGCCATCTATCTTTGCAACTCAACTAGTGCTAAGGAATGTTGTAATTTCTAAAGTATGAATAAATCCACAAGATTTTTAAGGTGCAAATGGTAGATGAACATGATGTAAAATCCCTTTTAAATAAAAAGTTGTGTCAATATATATAAATTAAATTAAATAGAATACAAAAAACACATGTTTCTCTACCCCATATTATTGTGATATTAGATGTAATATTATAAATATTTGTAGGAATACTGTTGTACATGAAATTTTGAATCAATAAATCCAAATTAGACTTGAAAATTTATGATATAATCCAATATATGTATAATTAACATTAAAATAAAACAATCATAACAAAACTATATAAGTCTTATAGACCTATTTGATCTAAAGGATATTAAAATATTTTCTTCTATTACTAATTTTATGTAAACTAAAGTCAAATTAGTTCTTTAAGTTGATTACATAGAACTTAAATGGTTTCCAATAATATTATATCATAATGCAGATGATCCAATATATACAATTTTATTAAATTAAAGGTCTATTAATAATAGTTGGGTGAACCAGTTGGATAATTATCAGTATTTCATATAAAAATAAGGGAGAGGAGAGTAAGAGAGAACAATGTGCATAGAGAAATTAGAGGAGGAGTGGAATTTATAGGAACAAAGAAGGGGAAAGAGAGAGGCCTAAGGATAGATGTATAGTCATAATATGTTATATACAACCAATAGGTATTTTGGCAATAATCTTAATTTTCCACCTCATATTTTGTTTTGTGTATATTTGTTTGAATTGTGATTGTAATATATGTTATAGATTGCATAGGCTAGCATTTGTGTAGGTTTACATGTGAGAAGTGGTTGTAGTCCAAGTAGAGATATCATGTAGAGTGACATTTGAGTCTAGTGATTGTAGGTAGTTGCCATTTTAAGGGTTAATAAAGAAAATAGTTGGTGGAAATTCAAGTGCGATATTATGAATATTATTCAAGTGGAAATACCCTTTCCATTTGAGTGGAGCTATGAATGAGATATCATTCACATAGGAGTGATGTTTAAATGAAGGACATGAAATCTTCAATTGATCATTGACATTGTTGATCAAGTCAATAAAATGATTATAAATTGATCATTCAAGTGTATATTATCATGCATGTGATTAGTGTTACCACCATCCAAGTGTACATGTATCATCCAAGTGCAAGTTGTAAAGTGGCATTCGTATAAGTTTTTTTTTCAAGTTGATTGAATACTAAGGTGTCAGTTAAGCTAGAAACTAGATCACTATTAAATCAAAGGAAATATTATCATTCAAATAATTGTCATTCATATTTTTGGCTATTTAGATAGTCTACCATTTGAATGTTTTGTTATTCTAAGGAAATTTAAAGAACCATTTCAATGAAGAATAAATTTTCGTATGAGTCAAGTGTAAAGGTTACAACTAAAAAAGGTAGTTTTTCATTAAACTCCTTTATTTTGACTATATCATTTGATATAATATCCAAATTTTATTTTTAGAGTTCTATAATACTTGTTAGAAAATATATGGCACAACATGGAAGGGGGAGATTGTGTGGTCTTATGCTCCAATGAGCATACATAGATTAAATATTGAGAGAAATCACAACCAAATTGGATGCAATTAAGACTTACCAAATGAGAGGTATTCTTCTTGTGGAAGTTAGTGATAGTTTAGAGGAGTATACTAGTAACCCCAAAGCTTGAGATGAGGATTAGGTAGAAGAAATAGAGTAGCAATTGATTCAGGAAATCTCTAGTATGGGAAGTAAGCCAAAGATGGATACTCCTAATTTCAATGGAAATTTAAACCCAAAAGAGTTGATAGATTGGATAATAGAAATGGAGATATCCTTTTATTATGAATATATGAAGGATCCAAAATGGATCAAATTCACATGCACATGACTAAATAGATATGCTTCAATTTTGTGGGATCATATCCAAATGGAGAGACAACAAAAAAGGAAGGATAAAATCTAAACTTGGGATAAAAGTTTGTATGCAAATTTAATTCTAAATTTTTACCTATTGATTATCATATTAGATTTTTTAGAAGACTCCAAAACATCAAGAAAAATGATTAAAGTAAAATAATATATGTAATAATTTATATATATTAATCATAAGAGTAGGTCATATTGAAGATGATGAGAAAAAGGGGAAATAAGAAGCATATCAATGTGAGCTCAAGGTAATTAAAATTTGGCATGAAATCCACAAAATAACTCCAAAGGGAGAGGAAAGTATTCAAGAGGAAGAGGGAAGGAAGCTCATGATGTGGGAGAAAGTTTCTCATAAATGAATAGTGCCCTAGAAAATGATGAATTATTAAGAGAACAAGTTGGATTTGGTATAGGTATAGGATGCGGGTTTTCTAAAAAGTGTTATATGTTCTTGGAAGGACATAGATCCTATGCATTTGCTCAAGTAAATCAAACCCACATCAAGGAAAGTAAGCCAATCACTAGATTCCATAAGTAGAGGAAGAAATGTTTTATTCATGGAAGCACATAGAGGAACTAGAACAAGGAGAGTCAATTATGATGAAGAGGATATTGCTAAAACCATATAGGAGGTACATGAAGCAAAGAAAAGAAGAATTTCTAATATAATTTATTAATTAGGAGGTAAATATTGCAAGGTGATTGTGAATAGCAGAATCACAAATAATTTAGTGTTAAAAACTATGATAGAGAAACTTGGTTTGAAGAGAGTTGAAACCCATGGAATTTAATAAAACCTCATGTCCAGATATCATTGCAAGAATCAAACCTATTTCAAGATAGCAGAACAAAAATTTGTTATCGAGATCATAATTTGCAAAAACAACACAAAATGTGTATAGTGGATTAAAAGTGTTCCCTTGTTTGTAAAAATGTTATATCCATTCTTAGTTTTTGTACCTCTTCCTTGTAGGAAACTAAGATAAGTTCAATCACTTACCATTGGAAAAATTATATCAAACCATGCATAAAATTAAATGTAATCTTAGTATGAAGTCTTTGGCCTACATCAAAGATAGAGTTTATACTTTATAGCATACAACATATGACAATGGCCTAAGCAGACTTCCAAATTTAACATCATCAGATTTAAAACAATTGTTTTCCAAATCACATTTCATCATAATATGTAGAAATTAGTAAATGAATGGTTAGATGAAACACCAAAATATTGTTCTTAATACTACACAAAACATATTGATAGTGGAACGATAGTCCATGAAACTTGTAAGTATGTTCTTATCAACAAAAAGGTATGAAAAATAGAGCATAGAAATAGGAGGGGAAAGGGGAGGGCGAGATGGGATGCATGGAAGGGGAAGGGGGAGGGGAATGGGGGATGATTGGAACCCCTTCCCCTCTCCTCCCTCTTCCACACATCCCCCTCCCCCTACCTTTCCATGCATCCTCACTTATCCTCCATTCCACGTGTCCCCCATTATCCTTCCCCTCTCCCTTGTACATTCCATTCATCCTTCCTTTCCCTCCCCCTTCCTCTTCCATGTGTTCCCTCCTTATTCTCCCTCTTCCATGCATCCCCCCTTCTCCTCCCTTCCATGCATCCTCCCTTCCTCTCTCCATCCCCTTCCATGTGTCCCCCCTCCCCCTCTACCTTCCATGCATCCCCCCTTCTGCTCCCATCCATTTTCCATGCATCCCTCCCTCTTAATATAATTTCTTCTTTGTTTTGATCAGATATCATCAAACTTATGGCTATGGCCATTATCATGAGTTTTTATTCACCTAGGAAAAGTTATTTCTTACATATTCCTAAACTTGTGATCCACATGGACCATATGGATGATGAGGATATTAATATTAAATAAGTATCATCTTCTAGATAATATTTTTCATAATGTAATCTATGTGGCAATTTGATCTTATTCTGCCAACTATTTACCACCTATAATGATATTGTAATAGGTATTTAATTCTTATAAATATGTATCATTCTAATGTAATATTATTCACATTCTTATTTAGATTTATATTCTGTATAATTTTGCTATCAAAGTAGTCACTCTTGCTCATTTTTTATCTATTTAAGGTACCATACTATCTAAAAAGAATCTCTCCTTTGAAGATATATTTCAAAAATCCAAAGTGCTCTTGACGGATATTGAGTCCATTCGTGTTGCCATATTGATGGAAATGGTAATGGGAGAACTTCTTCCTGTTGAAGACAAATATTCCTTTGATGAAGTAGTACCTGGAATCGAACCAAGATATAAGAAGCCCATCACCTTTCCACTAGGTAATACTACTATAGAAAATCTAGACATGGAAGAAATTGATGAAACTAGTGTTTTACCTGATCATGATAACATTAATGTTGTTGATGATGTTGTAGTTTTTGTTGTTGCTCCTACTTCTGTTCTACCTAAGAAACTTATTAATTTTTTTGGTAGATAAGATACTATAGCATTAATACTGGGTTTTACAGGTTGACCCAAAACCTTTTACAAAAATCAGCCCAGGGTTGTTGATGAACATGTCCTTACTAAGGATCCCATATATGTAAAATCTACATGTTGCCAAAGCCATTACATCCGGTAAGGCACATAGCCTATTATCAAAAATAAACTTCCCGTACAAAATTTTGGGTATACCCCAAGAAAAAACAAATCCATCATAATTACGAAAAAATAAACAGACGTAGATCCCTTCCTTGAAATAGCGGAGAAAAAAAAAGTTGCAGAAACACATAGCAGAGTACTGAAAAAAAACTCCCACAAGCTCTGTATTGATAGTTACTCTTAATAATTCTTTGGTAATTGCTTTATTCCATATATAATATGCTTTGGGACCACATCCCGTCTTGGCCAAACAGCCTTGGAGAAGTGAACCTGCTGGCTATATTTATGGCGGTGGATATGATAATGGTGATGATATTGCTGCTATGATAATACCGATGAAAGTGACTTTCAAGCCCTCTCATATCTTGTGCCTTGGTGTTCTACAATGAACATGGACCCTTCAGTAGTAATTTGACCAGCAACCAAAAATTCAGTCACCCCCTCTGCACTTTGCATTTGATGAGGGTTTGAAAAATAATAGTGGTGGTTTATTTTCCATCACTGTAAAACTTGTACGTTAACATACCCCTATCTCTTGGCATCCACTCTGGCCTCCATTGTTGCTCAAGTTTCATCTGACATACCATGATTTTTTCCATGATATTCTACATATTCTCTAGCAATATCCTATGCACATTGTAACCGTAATCATGAACATGTATTCAATTTTCATGAATGTACAAAAAAAATCAAAGCTAGGCACACTTTCTTTTTTATGCCTATGGTCTCCTCATTATCTCACAGGCCTTTCTCCATGCGATAGGCCTACCACTGTGTGGCCTCCATGATCCACACAACCCCTGTGTATGTGGCCCATGCAACACAAACATTATGTTGTGTGTTGTTCACACCCAACGCACAGTGCATGTCTATGTTGTGTGTTGCATACACACAACGTACGCCAATTGATGCATTGGCCAATGCAAACACCATGCTACATTGTGCTATATGTATAATGCACACACACCATGCTAAAATGGTGCACCAATGCACTAGAACATGCACCAAAATACATGTGGTATACCCAAAATACATGCACCAGGTGGCACCGATCAACACTATTTGATTGGATGCCATGTGCACAAAATCACGTGTGGTTGTCGATTAGTGAATTTTGACCAGGCACCAAATAGGATTTAAAAAAAAAATTAAAATTAAAAATATAATATCTATGCACACATACACCCTATTCAACTGTGCACACATGCTGCTCTTCGCTTACCATTTTAAGGGACTATTTAACCATCTGCAAACATAGGCATGTTTACAATCATCAAAAAGCTCCTTTTGAGCTTGATCAAGTGGCAGCATCAACTCTCTATTTTGTGAAGACTTGCTCCAAATCATCCTCGGTCTTAATTTCTTTGTATTTCAAAGTGCATTTTTGGTGGTACCCAACACTCCTTGTTTTGTCCCACTTTTTCTCCTCCATGTTTGTACGCATTGGGGACCAATGCTTCTTTAGTGGGGAGGAATGATGAGGATATTAATATTAAATAATTATTATCTTCTGGATAATATTTTGGATAATGTAATCTATGTGGCAAGTCAATCTTATCCTACCACCTATTTACTACCTATAATGGAATTGTTATAGGCATTTAACACCTATAAATATGTATCATTCCAATGTAATATTATTTATATTCTTATTCACATTTATATTCCATATAAATGGATTTAATCAAAGTTTCTAAACTTATTCCTTTCAATCTAATAAATATCACAACTAAGTAAATCAAACACTGCAAATCTCATTTAGGCCCCTATGATCGGTTTTTTGTGGGTAATTTTCTATATTTTTTGTGGATAAATACTTCACAAATTATAGTCCTTATCAAATCATTTTTTTTTCTATAGTCGACTATAACATGATAATATATGTTTAAATAATTTCATGTTATTATATCGTATAATATGTAGTCCACTATTTATTGTAAAGCTTGAAGAAAGATCTTTGCAGATGAATCATGTTTTCAACACATTGGCTCTAGATGCATAGCGTATTTCATCAAAACAGTGGAAATTTTTATATGGAGCACACTAATTGTCTTAATATTGTTTATCACTATTTTCATCTAGAAGTGGAATTTAAAGTCCTTGTTTGCATACACTTTTTAGTTTCTAATCCATAAATTCAATCACTTTTTATGTGTGGCTGACAACATGTCAATTCTTTTGACTTTATTCTAGGCTATATAATGCATTAAAGAGTTTCAAATAAAGTCTTATGATGTGAAAACAACAGAGGTTCTAAATATCTTAGACATGGTTCTATGTTTTCCTTCCCAAGCTAACAATTGTAGATAAATTGAAGTGTATCTTTACTATATCTAAGCTTTTCATCTTGATTTGAGCATCCTTATTCAAAAATACAAAGAGAGAAGGTTCCCTCATATTTTTTAGGAAGCTTCACAAGCTAAAAATTTGTTTATTAGGGTTAGAAAAATCCCACCTAGGAATATAGCATACCCTAATGCCCCATTCATAGGCATCTCATCACTCCAAAAAGTAGCAAGACCAGGCCCCTTGTGCTATCATAAAATGTTTGGTCATGTTCTTCTTCAAATAGTTAGTAGCAATCCAAAAAATAATTGAGGATTGAAATCCAAGAAATGACCAAGAAAGTTAAGGATATGAAGATGTGACTTATGCAATCTGAAGTAAATACTCCTGAGATACAAAAGTATGCAAAGTCATGTGGTACATATCAACTTTCATAAACATAATAAACAAAATAAAGAACTCAAGGGAAAAATGAATTGTAATTACACCTATCATGAAGGAGTAATAATGGAAATAATAGAGCTTATCAAACCCCCATATCATTAAGGCACCTATTCCTAGGAATACATGTAGCCCAATATTTATCATTCAATTCCTTTTATAGAAAATGTGATAGCCCTAACTTCCATGAATAAGAAAAAATAGTGGAAAGGTACAAATATTATGAAGACAAGCTAGATTGAGTACCTCACTAGCAACCATGCACAATTTTTGATAGGCCAAAGAGCAGATGAATATATCTAGACAAGCACTCAATTATTAGCTCTAAAATACCTAACTCAAAAGATAATTGAGGCTTATAAAAAGTTTTACTTCCCAAGTATTGATATTAAGTAGAGAACAGAAAGGATCAATAAATTTCATAGTCTATTCAAAGGGACTCTCTGATCACATTCTAGATTTAGGGAAGATTTATTGATATCCGAGAAGGTAAAAATGATAGATCTTTCCATTCAAAGGGTGACGAAAATTAATGACTCACCCAAAAGAGGCTCATCTCTAACTCTCCGAGAAAACTATCCTCCCCCATTCCATCTTTTCCTTCTTTTAGAAAATTATATATTACACAATTGTGTAGTGGATGCAAAGGCTCAAGTATTGATTATGCCATCGGAGGTCTCTAATAGTTTGGGACTGAGCCTAAAAATAGAGGAGCCTGAATTCCTATATTTTAAAGAGTTATATTAAGGAAATTAGGAGTCTTACATAATATTATCATCATGCTATGTGGTCATATAGATCGGGTTGTGATTCAAAATATAATGATAGTTGATCTACTCCTATTATTTGATATGTGTTTATGTCCTCATGTTCTGAAACAAAGTAAAGGATGTGTAATCTAGAAATAATATCTGATAATCATTCCATGTGTTGGGAAAATCATCAAGATATCAAATTAGGGGGTGCAACCTTTTGCATTGAAGGTCTCAAAGAGTCAAAGATAGGTATCACATGGGAAGTTGTACATGATATAATCTTAGAATTGGATTATCTGTCAGGTCCAAGGATATATCATCATTGTAAATCCACCAACCCAATCCTACACCATTTTTTATTTGATCTTAAATCTCTATGGGATATAAAGCAACTTAATTCTCATGATAATTGGGTTACCACCCTAAGTAGATCTACTAGATAGGAAATAAAAAAATAGGTGGTAGATTTGTTGAAACCCTAGAAAAAGAAATGTATAAAGATATAATCATAAGAATCAAGGTATGATTAGGAAGTAGTATCTTGGCAGGATTTTATAATCTAGAACTTATATCCTTTAGGAGATGGGTAAATTTTGGGGTTGGAACATGACTGTGTATGATGATAATGATAAGTCGAGGTAAACTAAATATAAACAAAGACTCAAATTTTGTATCATTTATTCAAGATATTGTAGATTCATGGGATAGTATGCATGATGTATATTGAATCTGGCATGAAAAACATGCCACACTTTTGTCTAAATAGGTGGTAATTAAATAAGCTAGTACGGTGATCAGAGACATGGAATATATTGTGCCACCTTCTACATAGAATAAGGGAATGTAAAAAATGGAATCATGGTATTAATTACAAGTCAGAAAATTATGAAACATTCAATTATGTAGGCAATAATTAGTCTTCATATTAGAATTTTATTCCCCTCTTCCTCAATTTCCCCCCCATATTTCTCGTATTTGACTTTGCAGCTCAATGAACAAAAGTAGCACAATACAAAATTGCAAGAGATGCACCTTATAATTTGTTGTGGTTTAAAGCAATATTGTCACCACTTATGTGAGCTAAGTGATGTGTCATGCCATAAAAAAGGATAATTTTAGCCAAAAAAATTGCAAAAATTAATGGATTCAGGTTGACATAAAAGGAATGTCTAAGGATGATTCACATCAAGCTAAATCTTTTTGAAAAAGTGTGCAGTCAAAAGACTCAATTTTTGTACATGCTAGATAGCACAATTATCTCTCAAAATTCTATATAAGACTACATGCACCATGTAAATGAAGCATTACTACAATTAATATGAATTCTAGAGCACAATTTAAGGCTCTCATTGCCAAATATGATTTGCAGAACAAGTTATTGTTGGACTACGCAAAAAAGAGAAAAACTTCCAACAATCACAATTATGCATGACAATCTGTTTATTTTGGAAGTAGTGGCTAGGGTCTACGAAGTATATTTATGGGAATACGATGCTTGGGGATATCCGATAAAATATTATATTTAGTATTCTACTCTATGGGGGTGTCCCATGGATCTAATAGTTTTTTTTTTATGGGGTATTCCTGGCATTGCCTTCCATTTTTTTTCTTTTGTTTTATTTGTTTTTCCCATTTGGCTATTTTTGGTAGGCCAATTGCATCACTAACTCCTTGATTTGAAGGTACATTGATGGGGGACCAAAAATTGCAATCTAAATTTGAAAATTTCATTCATTAATTTTTCAAAAATATTTTTACAAAGAACTAGCCCACAGGCATAGTTTTTCTATTTTCTATTGCAATCTCTGGCCTCCATGCCCTCTCATTACAACACTAGGTTTTTATAGAGGCCCCGACCCTCTACAGTCTATAATCAATTTACAGAACAATGGCCGTAGCCATTAACCTCCCATCTGGAAGTAAATTCATGCTCTTCTTTCTCTGTCGTCCTTCGACATGCACGATCCTGGTGTAGACTGCCTCACGCTCAGCAATCTGCCTACACTACCCAAGACTCTAAGCTTTCTCTAGAAGGAAACACAATTTGAAACTGCCTCACACTCGATGATCTATTTCATGGTCTTCCGTCTCCATGGAACCTGGTGTAGACTGCCTCACACTCGACGCGTCTGCCTACACTACCCAAGAACCCTTCAGCTCCTCTAGAAGAAAAACAACGCAAGCAGGGCCAGGATGGCCCTCTAGCCTTGCAACTGCAACCTCTACCTGCAACTATTTTCCAACCCCTTCTGCATGGCTCGACTTCCCCTTTTATAACTTTCGGGCGTGACTCTCTGTCTTCCATCTGGCGGCCCTTTGATTCAATTTTGCCACTACTGTTCGTTTCATTTTCCCGCGTCGCTTCATCGCCCAGGTATTCAAAATGTCTCCCTTTTCGAATCTTCATCTTCGCCTTGTCTTTCAGGTGTGAAAATATGACATGTCGTGATATCACGACACTTTTCTGTCTCTGGCTCCTTCTCTACCTTTCTATCATGAAAATGCAACATGTCATGATATCGTGACACTTCTGCTTCCTCGCTCCATCTTCCTGCTTTCGGGTCACGAAATCATGACATGTCATGAAATCGTGACATCTTTGTCCTCCGTACACTCTTCTGCTTTCGGGTCGTGAAATCGTGACCTATCACGAAATCGTGACATATTTCCTCTCCTACTCGTCCTTTTCTCTTTTGATCGTGATATCATGACATTTTTCTTCCTTGCCTCCTTTCTCTCCTTCAGGTTGTGAAAATGTGACATGTCATGAAATCACATATTATCCCCTCTGCTCCCTCTCGCTTCTTCGGGTCACGAAAATGTGACATGTCGCAAAATCACGACATTTTCCTCTGCTGGCTCCTTCTTCGCCTTTTGGTCGTGAAAATGCGACATGTCACGAAATCATGACATCTTCCTCTACTTGGCTTCTCCTTCGCCTTCTGGTCATGAAAATGCGACATGTCATGAAATCACGACATCTTCCTCCCTTGGCTTCTTCTTCGCCTTCTGGTCGCGAAAATGTGACGTCACAAAATCACATCTTCCTCCCTTGGCTTCTTCTTCGCCTTCTGGCCGCGAAACTACAACCTGTCGCAAAATCATGACATTTCTTCCTCCTGGATTTCTCTCTCCTTTACGGGTCACAAAACTATGACATGTCACGAAATCGTGACATCTTCTCCTCTACGCCTTCTCTCTCTTCTGTGGGTCGCAAAACTATGACATGTCACGAAATCGTGACATCTTCCTCTTTCGCTCTTCATCCTGCCTTCGGGTCGTGAAATCATGACATCTTAGATTTTGGCTTTCTCTTTCTTCTTCAGGTCATGAAACCGTGACATGTCATGAAATCATGACATCTTTGCCTTCCATACTCGGCTTCTACCTTCGGGTCGCGAAACTGTGACATGTCACAAAATTGTGACATATTTGCTTACAACCTCCTCCTTCCAGTCTGTGTCACGAAATTGTGACATGTCACAAAATCGTGACATCATTGGCATCCTTGCTTCTCCTATAAGACATGTCGCGATATCGCGACAGTTGACCCTGTTGGCTGCTTTCTCTGCTTGTGTCACGATATCGTGACACATTTTTTGTCACGATATCATGACAACCTTCTTCGCTGCTTCCCCTCTCCTCTTGGTGTCACGATATCATGACACTTTTTCTGTCACGATATCACAACATATTTTCCTCCTTGCCTTCTTCGGCTTCTTCTATCGTGATTTCGTGACATGTCGCGAAATCGCGATGTCTTTCCTCCTTAGCCAACTTTTCAAAAGTGGCCCTCCTGCCACTGGATGCTTCTACATCAGGTGCTACTGGATGCTCCTGCATCATACATTTAGCCTTCATATTGTTGCATCCTTTCCTACTCTCCCCTACTCTCAGTTTTTGTTTCCTTCCTCTATATTTCTTATGCCTGGTCTTTCTTCTTTACTTCACCATTATGTTTCACCTTGTTTTGTGAGTAACTTCCACCCCATTGTCCACCACCCTCCTTTATATTGTAGTCTCTCCCAGTTGCTTTCCTCTCCAACTAATTTTTTATCCCACTCTTCCTTCTTTCCACAAAGTGAAAATCCCTTGTGAATCACCAAGAATGTGGGTCCTTTTTACATCTACCCAAGATATTATCAACTAATTATTTTGTTTACTTTGTAAAATAAAATCAGATATCGCTAAATCTGTTGTCAATCCCAGCTAAATGAAGGCGCAAGGACTTGAATTCCAAGCCTAGAAGCCCTAAAAAAAGCTAAGAACAATGAAAAAAAGTGAATAAGTTAGCCCTTTGAGATTTATAAAATTATTTACATGTGAATAAATCCTAAAATAGAGATGAAGGCACATCTCACCACTTGAATAGAGAAAAAACTGCAACCCAAAGACTCGCTAACATTTCACCAGGATGTCAAAATATGGTTAAGGGTAAAATAAACCAAGGCATAAAATATTTATAATAGTTGTACGCAAATAGAGTACTTAGAAGAACACACTTGGTCCTATGGCTAGAAGGTAAACTCTAGAAAAATTAGCTATCTTGCAAAGGCACAAGGAGACTTGCACCCAACCAAAACCCAACAGAGTTCCAAAAATTGACACATGTAGAAGTAGATAAATGTTTCAGTATGAAGGTCACCGTAATATTTATAGATAATCAAACCTCAGTAAGGTATCAAATATTCATCATGCTACCAAAGGAGAAAAATAGAATACAAATATATTATTATTTAACCTTTGGTTCAATTAATTTGCAAAACATGTATGTATGGATGACTACTTATTTCTAATTTTAGCTTATTGAATGCTCATGGTGTTTACTATGATTTCTAAATTTATGTTGTGTTCATTCACTTATTCTAGAATTTGTAGTCTGATAAGCTTCATTATATTGAAACTATATTTTCTGTGGTTGATAGTAAAACAAGATGGTCTGTTAGGTAATTGATTGTTTATTTGCATAGTATTTTATTGCATATGTGCCTTGATGTTGCTTAATCTACACCAATATAAGTTCTAGCTTTAGATTCTTTTGCTTATTTTAGCACCATTTCCCCCCCACACTTTAGGAATAGTTAGCTAGAACACCAAAGGAACTAACATCCTTAGGATATTGACCATAGAAGCCTCATAGCTTCTCAATTATTCAATATTGGTTAATATCTATGGGTGCACAACCTTTCCATTAGATATATTTCTAGACCAACAAAATCATGGAAGTTAATATCCACATGGCAAAGAAAACCCTCGAAGGTGCAATAAAAATGAAAGAAACATTACGAGATAAGGTCAGAGACAATAATTATTTAAGAAATATTATAAAGGAACACAAAATGGATCCATATATATTTCTTAAGTAGAAGCGTAAAGAAATACTTTCTACAATGCAAGAAGATCTAGCCAAAGAAGAAAGAGCATTTTTGGGGAGCTTACATAAGGTAGAGGAAGGCCTCATCAGAATTAGAGCAGTATCAATGCAAGTTGTTGATGAAAGAGACATGGAAAAACAACCTACAACTCTAGGAGAATCTCAAACTCAAGTTGATCCACATACTTAAGGAGTGGCCAAAACTACCTCAAACCCTCCATCTCAAAATAAAAAAAATTATAAACTGTTTACTAGTTGACAATAAATTTTGTTGTATTATAGTCAACAATTTTGTACAATGTAATATATTTTCAATCCAAATAATGAAAAATACATTTACTAAATATGTGTCTTCTATCATTCAATGGTTATTTCCATTTATATTCTTGTGTTGTTTTTTTATTTATGACGATTCAATTATATTTACTATTTTAATTTCAAATAACAAAGAAAATATTACTATGATGTAAGTCAGTTGTGCCAATACAATAATATCAATACATTAATAATACTAAGATATAAAACATAAGTTTTTATCAATGAAGATAGTTAAAACACTAAGAAGGCTACAACATAAAACATACAATTTGACCAACAACGCTATGATATAAAACACAAAATTTTATAATTTATTTTTCAATTTTGATATCCGAGTAGGATGAAAATGATAACAAATAAAGTTAAATTTATCAATGTTGTTAAATCTTGGAAAAATTACAATGGAGGTAGTTGAAACAAACACTTCTCAACTTGTTTAGAATCACTTGTAAGCATAGTGGATCTCTATGTCTCTATTATTTGATCATTGCAAGTATCATTATCCTCATTATCATATATATTAGTGATACCCTTTCTGTCTACTAGGGATTTCCAGTATGCCAATGTTCTATCATAGGGATACTTATCCAACTCATATGTTGACACATATATTCTCAAACAATTTTCAAAATTTTTATCCAACCTATTACAAATTTTAGATTTCACAAAATATAGTGCACTAAAACCCCTCTCATCTTCTACAAATCTGAAAATGATTGCTTGACATAATTCATATAAAAAAAAATATTCATTGATTGTATCTTGTAAGACACTACTCAAATTATAATTTTTTCCTTTTGTAACTCCAAGTGCAAACTGTTGAAACTCTGCAAACATTTTTGGACTACATGAAAAATTAGCATGTATTTCATGGATGAGGTCTTCCACTCTCGTAACATTTTCAAAAGTGCTCAAAATTTTGTATGCAATAATTATTCTATGAGCCATGCAATGAATGGGTATCAAATATGGGGTAATTGATGTTTGAAGTTGAATATAAAGATCACTTTTGTATCCTTTCATTGTAGCAACATCGTCAATCCTAATGCATATTAAGTTTGTGGCTATTTTTATATCAATAATTCTTGTAATATCTTTTACACTAGATACAACAATATTATAGAGGTTTTTCGTATTACAATTTTCCACCATCTTATGTAAAGCTAGAAAACTAGGTTACCTTACAAGATTTTGAAATGTGTACACATGCATGTAAATCCAAGATGTGATGTCAATAACTGTCACCTCATAAATTGAAATTAAAATAAATTTGGTGTGTTTTAATTTCTCTTAGGTCCTTCTCAACCAATGATAGATATTTTACCATTTCCCAACCACTTTGATCTAACCAATGGGAACTTGGAAGGTTTTGCACATCAGCTAGCTAAAATAGGTGCTTATAATCAATACAATTAGACATAGGTCTACCATTTTAAAGAATACTATATATAACAACAAACTACAAACATTTTGAAGCTAAAGTGGTTTTATGTTTTTTTTGAAATTAGGCTTGAATCATTCAACCTTTATCAATAAGATATTTTTGTAGTTTAATTTCTTGTTTATATTCTTGTGCATATCTAACATGCATGCATTCCAATGCATCCTACAAATATTTTGAAGATAAATTGATCTTATGATTTTTTTGAAATTAGGCTTTAATAATTAAACCTTTCTCAATAAGAGATTTTTGTAATTTCATTTCTTGTTTATATTCTTGTGCATATCTAACTTGCATGCATTCCAATACATCCTTCTACCTAATTATTTTTGTAATTATTTATTTAATTGTTGAATAAATTTTTTCACAATGTTTTTCTATTGTATCTAACTATTGTATCTCACTTCAGTTGCATCTTATGATCCTTACCTAGTTTCCAAATACAAATTATGCATCTAAATTCTTTTGCAATATCAATGTTGTTCTTTGGATAGATTGAATCTAGAAAGGGATATGTTGATGACCATTCAAGCTTAAATATCATTCCAATAGTCCACCTTATTAACTTTCTATGTTTAGTTTTTTGACTTGAAGATTCCCCAAAGGTTTATATTGTATTTGAATTATCATTTTATTATTTTAGTGGCATGTCATTTTGAAGAATATCTTGGAGTGTTTGTTGGATATCATTGCTAAGAGAAATTTCATGTGGAGGCATCTCTTGGTGAGGAATATCTTCAAGTGGAGGTATATCAGGGTCAATAGTATTTTCTACATACAATGATATTATTTATCATTTTATGATGTAAGAGAAAACATTTTTACAAATAGAAAAAATATTCATAGCAACATGTAATCTATTTAGTGTACCTTGAATTTGTGCAGATGTCGATGGCTCATTGGATTTTGATATATGGTTAAAATATTTGAGGATACTCTTTTTAGAAGAAGATTGGATCCCCTTATTGCAATAGCCAGTACGTACCATTCTACTTGTAAAGAATTTTTTTCACTTTAGAAAAATAATAAAGTGTTGAACAAATATTACTACTATAAGGTCTCAAAATCATATTGTAACTAGAATAAATAGAGGATTGGTTGGTAGAAAATACATACCAATTTCCAATAAGGCTTTATTGTGATTTTTTTAGTGTATTCCACTCCTCTTTTTTGGAGATAGATAATTTTTTGTACTTGTATTTGTTTAGCAGATAGATTATATATATATATATATATATATATATATATATATATATATATATATACATAATCAAATTTAGAGTAAAGTACAAGAATTTCTACAATTTTCAAAAATGAATGTATATGGTTACGAAATATAGTTAGAGATTCAAATTTGGAATAACACCAAATTTTACTACTAAATGGACTCAAAATCATATTCTTAGTGGAACAGACATATGATTGATAAGCACCATGTGCCATGAAAGAATCTACTAAACATACCAGTTTGCAGTTAATTTTTATCATGATTTTTTAGATCAAATATATCTTTTCTCACTCCCCTCTTTTTAGATGATAGATATTTTTCTACTTTTGCATTTCTTCAATTGATAGATAAAATGATGATACATATTCAAATGATAGATAGAACAAAAGGAGATAATCTTATATGGCTTAGAAATACACTTAGTGATTCAAATCTACTGAAAATGTTAGATCTTACTACTACAAGGTCTCAAATTGTAAATCTAACTAAAACATAAAATCTACAACATACCAATTTGTAGTTACCTATTATCATGATTTTTGGAACTTGAATCTCTCTATCTCTGACCTCTCCCTCTTTTCTAGCAATACATATTTTTTTTCATTTGTATTTATTCAGACAATAGTGTAAATGAAGATAAAGAATAAAAATATGAGCATAATGAAAGTAGAGAAATTTGATTAATTTTAGGTTAAAAAAGAATATATGGCTTATAAATATAATTATAGACTCAAATATCCACAAATGGTAGTAAGAACAAGTCCTTTAACTCATAGTCTAAATAGAACAAACAAAGGATTGATTTTTTTGCATTTGCATTTATTTAACTGACAGATAAAATGAACATATAAAATCAGATGATGAATAGAATGCAAGTACAAAAACTTATAGAATTTTGTAAAAAAAATACCTATATTGCTTAAAAATAGACATAGAGATATAAATATGTAGTAAATACCAAATCTTACTACTACAACTCATTGAAATCATATTCTAAAAATAATAAAGAGAGGATTCATTAGTACCATGGCATAAATTGCAACATACCAATTTTTAGATAATTTTATGCATTTGTATTTATTCTACCAACAAATAATTTTTACTACAACAGATCACTTTCAATAGTCTTTTGTACCCAATCAAAGATTGACTAGTTTTTGCACCCTATCAATTATCAACTGGTTTCTATACATGATAAAACTCGGTTGGTTTCTATGTACGATCGAAGATCAAATGTTTTTGCACTCGATATTAGATCGGTTGAATTTTGTACTTGATCAAAGATCGTTAGAAATTTGCACTCGATTGACTATTTTTTGTATCCAATCGATGATCAGTTAAGTTTTTGAAATCAATCTAACTGGTTTTTGCACCTGGTTAGAGATCAACTAGTTTCTATAATGATCAAATATCTATTGTTTCTGCACTCGACCTTTGATCAATTGAATTATATGCCTAGCCAGAGTTCAAAAAAAATCTACACCTGGTTGGTTGTTTTTATACCTAGTTTGTGATTGACAAAGTTTCTAAAATCGATCTATGATCGATTGTTTTTTGTAATCAATCTATTATCAAAGGTCTCTGCAACCAATCTATTATCAAAATATCTCTACAACCAATCTATTATTGAAAAATCTTTGTAATAAATAAGTTCCAAGTATTATCTTTATATTGGAAAGCTTTCATTATTGCAACTTGTTTTTCAAGGAGTTTGAATATTTTACATGAATAAGTATCATTGTCGCAATAAGTATATATATTGGTGGTATAAGAGGTAAATATGGTAGGATATATAAATTTGTTTATCAAGGTGAAAAAGGTCCATGATTTAGATGGCAATTTAAAATAAAAACTTTGAAATTACTATCAATGTGGGGCGAGGTGAGCCCTAAAAATATTTTGGACTCAAAATGTTTTGGTAAATAAGACCTAGTCTAGAGTCTTGAAATTTACCAATTTCCAATTTTGAAAACACTAACATTTACAAATTAATGATGGTTCGCCACCATGCATAACCTTGGCTAAACTCGATAAATTAAATTGTCTTATTAATTTTTAAAACTAAAAATTATTTATGTCAAAGACTTTATAAAAAATTCTCATTATCTTAAAATAATAAATAAATATTTAAAAGAACACATGTGCATAACACATAAGTGACATTCTATTTCAAAGATAAGACATACTCTATATGAATTGATAGATCTCTCATAAGTTAATTTAAATATATATTATTATAGCTTCCATATAATATAATAAGATACAAATGATCTTTAGGCAAAGGTTACTTAGAGTTTAATTGGTTGTCTACTTTGAGTAACCAAGAATAACTATATCTCAAAGAGATAGGATGTAAAATCATTTGCACACGACTCAACCTAAATACATAAACGATAAGGTTACATGTAACATTTGTACTCTAACAACAAACTCCAAGCGAACATTCATCAAACTTCTTCTTGATAAGAATAATACAATAGAAGATTTCATTTTGGATCAGAATCAATAAACATTATATTAATTATTCCAAGTAAATCTTTCATCGTGCAATTCTAATTGAAAGCAAAAGACAACATAGGAAAAAAAGAATTTAGTAAATAAAAATCATTATTCAAAAACGTAGTTATGTCTTCAAGCAATTGGAGACACGACTTTATAATAAAATTCTTGGGTTAATAATTTATCAAGCACCTCACCCAGGACAAGTAGTTGAAATGAAACACAAGCATCTAGCATTACGTTGTCCAAATTCGATGTACACAAGCATATCAAATCACAAAGTAATGGCTTGCACATGAATTAACCATAAATTTTAAACTATATATGGTAATATATTTAGTGAGGGAGTAGCCTAACAACACCATGGTGGCTAAAATGAAGGTAGATTATATTGTCATATATAAAAGAGAATAAATTATAATTTCGGGTAACTTGGTAGCTTCATTAATAATTTATAAGAAAATATTTTATCAATCCCAAGAATGCAACTAAAGCAGTGGTTTGTATTGCCAATTGTAATAATAATTTCTGGTGGTTTGGTAGCACCAACAATACTTTAGCAATAATAAAGTTGAAAACAAAATGCAAATAATTCCAAGGTGTAGATTAATAGGTTCTTCCAAACCTCATAAGAGGGCAGAGGTCCAAGGATCAAATATGAAGTGTCACTAGACTGAATGCTTGTTCCTTTCCTCATGCTTTTAGCAACGTAAAAGGCATGGTGGTTATATGGGTGGACTATATGGAGATCTATGTGACAGTTTCTGCTGCACAACTTGCTCATGTTCATGGCATCTACCAATTCCACCATGTAAAAAAAAAATCCAAATAAAATAGTGGTTTACATTTTCAATTACCAAGGAAAACGGATTATAATTTTTAACCAAGAAGCAACAAGCTGATAAAATTTATGAGAGAATTCAAATGATCAATCACTTCATAAAATTATAGTGACCAACATTTTATTTATCAAAAAAACATATAATTTAAGATTAGATGAAGAAAACAGAGCTATTAAGAATATTTATGAATGCACAACATTCAATTCTCATGTTATTTTATGCCTAGTAGAAGAAATTTAAGTAACACATTTCTAATATATTCTTGTTCCTTTAATGCGAGCAACTCACACAATAGAAAAGAATGATCCAACCTGCAATAGTGACTTCTAGTTTTGAAAGACTCCTCTCTTCCTTTTTTTTTTTTCTTCTTTTTCCCATACCCCCTTTCTCTAAATATAATATTTATAGAAATTAAGGAAGGATCCTAAATAAGTGGATCTGAATGCATTTAACCAACTTACCATTGTTCTCCTCACCAGCTAGTAAATAAAGAAAACATTTTCTATTGATGCCTCATTTAAATAGAATTCATTCTATAATTCCAAAAACGTAATGCATATTTTAATTTAAAAATGATTTAATTATTATTATTTTTATTTATTATTTTATTTATTCATATAAATCAAGAAAAACATGATGTAAATTAATCTATGCATATTTGTAGCAATTTTTTATTCAAAAGCACACTCAGATATGCATCTACATAAATGCTTCTATATGAAAGGCCTCATGTACCCTTGAGCCATTGGTGACAGATTTCATAATAGGTGAGAATCTCCACCACCATAATTTCCCATTTTTAATTTGATAATTATATATTTAATTAATCCTTTTTGAGGACCTGTACCTACAACCACCAAATGCATCAACAGTATCATGTACAAAGCATCAAAATTTAATAATTACAAATGAGTAGCTAAGGCTTTAAGCAACAAGAATTATCAAAAGTATTATTATAGATGACTAAAAGGTCCCATTAGGAAGGGTTGTTACAACAAGACCTAAGTAATTTAAATAGGAAAATATTTCACTCACAAGAAAATGTGTGTAGAAATATATTTCACTCAAGAAAATATTTCACTAGGAAAAGTGTTTCACTTGAATCAAAATGTGCATAGGAATATCACATATTGGTAATAATGAAAATTTGAAAAGGAAGAAAAATATCATAGGTATGGAAGAAAAAGGTAGCAAAGTTTGACATGACGAAGAAGAGAAAGATTACCAATCTTGAGTTAATTCCAAGAAACTAATATTTTTTGCAAGAGACGACTACAAGAAGCACTCAAGTGTGACATCTAGTAAGGAAAATGAAATGAATTAGGTTTATATCTAGAGGATCGAATAGATTGCTCATTTTCATGTTGGGCCTTCTCTTCAACCAAGACCTACAGAGCATGATCTCAAATAATTTTTTAATAAAATATATTATAAAAATATAAGGTATGTCGTCAGATGGTGATAGTTTTCCCTTCTAAGAAACCTCACAAGACTCTCCATGCTTTGATACAATATGTTTGAAATGAGAGAGAGTAGAAAACTCAATAATATTTTTATTTCTTCAACTCTGAATAACGTACATATTTTACATTTTTATACAATATGGTGTCTCTTAGTTTCAAGAGACCCTTGGTATTTTACCCCTTAGAGTTTTAACTTCACCTAATATATTTTATCTCCTCTCATTCTCCTGTGGAATGTAAATATTAAGTTTCTCCTTAGTCTAAGCTAAGAATACTAAGGAAGGTAGGCCCTGGAACTGTATCTAAAGATATGATAAACAGAAGAATTCATATTCGATTCAATGATTGTCAAGAGGAGCTGAGAAGTAGTCATTGTCTAGGAATTCCACCAATATCAATCTTGTTCTCTTTCTCGTGGCCACCGTAGGCAAAGTAGCCACAACCAGCGATGATGGTATTCAAACAACAATGGCAAAGTTATCCAAATTTATAAAATCATTTTGTGCCCACACTCCATACCCTCATCGTTGTGAGTCATCTCTGCATTCGTATTCTTATCAGATGGATATGAATGTTATAAAGGCCACAATGAAGGTGAGCATGGAATGGGAAAAGGGAGCTCATGATTTTTCTATGAGACTTGAAAATAATTATACAAATAATGCAAGAGAACAGGTGGCTGTCAAGATTATGTGGAGTTGTTCCAAGATACCATGAAATGTATTAATTTTTGTTTGAGAAAAATCAATTGCAAGCCAAGTATTACAACATTAAATTTTCTTAGCGAAGGGTTGACAAACCAAGACACCTGCTTGAATTTCATGACATGAACTTTACTGAAAGTAGTAGTACCTCCATCAGAGCTCTCATGTCTTCCATAACTGTGAACTTATCAGATTTAGTGAGTAACTCACTTTCCATGCACAAGGAGAAGTAGTTGAAGCTTTTGAAAAACTAAAAGCAAAACTACCACCTCTTATCTGATGAGTTTGAGTTTTATGTTCATTCAAACAGATTTTCAAATTGGTTATTAACCACAAACCATAGACTCTTGCAGTCATCAATCCTAACCAACCAAGAGAACGTTGTGGTTACCCATGACGGTTCTGCCACTTATAGGACCATCGCAGAAGCTGTTGAAGCCGCACCTCAGAACAACTAGTAAAAGATATGTCATCTATGTCAAGGGAAAAATTTACAAGGATAATGTTGTCATATCCAACAAGATGACCAATTTCATGTCCGTTGGAAATGACAAGGATAAGACAGTCATCACAACTTCAAAAAAATGACATTCGAAAACATGGAAGGAGCGTAGAAGCACCAAGCTATTGCACTTAGAGTAAGCGCAAACCAGTCGGTGGTGTAGGGGTGCAACATCAATGGATACATGACTATTGAGATTGGCAACTATTCCAGCATTGCAAGTTAATTAGTTGTATTTAAGGTAAGTGATGCCAACTATAAATTTTCATGCATAAGATTGTATGAGAATAATTAATGTAAACTAGTATTTAAATTTTCATGCATAGCTAGAGATTAATCGTTCATCCGTCATTCTCATGCTTATAAATAAGAAGAGAGGGAAGCAGACTTCAATCAAAAAAAGTTTTCTCCTATTCAGTCAAGTTTCTGCAAACCCCCATAATGGTGCGGTTACATGTACGTGGGTCCAACATATTGGAATGGGTCTGCATATGATGGAACAACCAGCAAAACAATATTTACTATGACTATAATTTGTGCAAATCAAGTCATGCAAGACAGGGGTTTTATGCATCTAATAATTGTATTGAGGAATGATATAAGTTTTTTTAGGCCTACATTCTTAACATTAATTCTTTTGTTCATGCATGTTCATGATCTATGTTTTTTTTTAAATTCTCTTTAATGCATACACTAGTTATGTTCTTAATTATTTATTTGTTTTTCTTATACACTTATTTTTCTTCCAACAAGTGGTATCAGAGCTTGAAGGACAAGGGTTGTTCTTTGGTGAGGAAAATTAGGTGTATTTCTAGCCTATGGAGTCTAGGGTAAAATTAGATAAGGCTATAGCAGTCATAGGAGTACCGTAGATGATGAAATAGAGAAGTCAACCATTGATAAGTTCAATGGGAAGAACTTCAATATATGAAAAATGAATATGGAGCATATTCTAGTGGAGAGATACTTGAAGGAAGCAATCATGCATGATACAAAGTTGGGTGCATTGTCCCAGTATGATTGGGATAATAAAAATGGAAAATCCATTGCATTGATAGGGTTGAATCTGGCTGATTCAGTTCTCTCAAATGTCATTGAAGCTATGAAAGCCAAAGATATGTGGGACAAAATGGGACAACTATATGAGTCTCAATCTACGATGAACTTGATCCTATTGAGGAAGAAGTTGAATGGGTTGTGCATGATGGATGGAAAAAGTACACCTGAACACCTTCAATACCCTAATAAATTAGTTGAGATTAATTGGGGATGAAGTCAAATATGAAGAGTAGTGTATCTTCTTGTTGTGCAATCTCCCATATTTCTAGGATAATCTAATCATTGTAATAAATGGAAATACAAAGGTGATTTATCTAAATATGAATTTCATTGTGGGACATCTCCTACAAGAGGATACAAGGACAAAGACTGTATAACCAACAAAGAGTGTTAAGGCATTGACTATGAGAGGTAGGAATAGAGAAAAAATAAAATAATGAGAAGGTAGGAGGAAAAGGACTTAGATCAAAATAGAGAGAAATTTTCAAGCAAAGGCAAGAAGAAATATTTGGGTGCTAAAAGTGTAATAAGAAAGAGCACATCAAAAGTGAGTGCAAGGTTAATTCTCAAAAAGAGAAGGCAAAATCTACAACAAAATCTACCATAGAATGGGTTGTAGGTCTTACAGTATACTTGGTGATTAATACCTAGGAGAAATCATGGTTAATTGATTCTAATGCATCATTTCATATGACACCCCATAGAGAGTGGTTTGAGGAATACCACGAGGTCACTATGAGAGAGTATTTCTTAGGTATAGCTATCACTATGACATGATAGGAAAAGGTAGAGTGAGAGTAAAACTTAGAGATGGAAGGGAAAAGTACACCAATAATGTGAGTTATGTTCTTGGACTGACAAGAAATTTGCTCTTAGTGAGCCAATTTTTTATGTCAATTTGGATATTGTCTTTGATATAAATAGCTACAAATTGGTAAAGGTATCCATGGTAATGATAAGAGGAGTAAGAGAGGTATTTTTTTATAAGTTGGATGCAGAACCTATTAGTGTTATCGGTTCATACCTAAGTTTAGCAACAAGCAATAGTCCATAAAAAATAATGTTGTAGCACAAGTGGATGTTACACATCAATGAAAAAAATCTTTGGAAGATGTGTGGAAAAAATTAATACAAGGATTGGAAGGTAAGAAGTTTGATTTCTTTGATTTATGCGAAGCTTGTGTCACGAGAAAGTAGAAGAGAATTTCCTTCTATTATAGTGATTATAGAAGTGATGATGTTTTGGATTTAGTGCACTCAAACATCTATGGATCCATGAAGGAGAAGTCCATGGTAAGGTCTAAATATTTTATCACCTTCATTGATGATTTATCTAAAAAATATTGGGTGTTCTTCATGAAGCAAAAGAGTGAAGTACTAGAAAAATTAATAAACTTTATTATCGAAGCATAGAGGAAGATCGGTAAGAAGGTCAAAGTGATGAGGACAAATAATGGAGATGATTATTGCTCTAGATATTTTGATAACTTCTACAAATTGCATGGGATTGCAAGGTAGAAATCCACACCTTACACTCCATAATTGAATAGTATGACTAAGAGGATGAATAATACTCTCACGGAGAAGGCACAAAGCATGAGAGAAGATGCAAGTCTAGACAAGAGATATCGGGCTGAAGTGATTCACACTATCAATCATGATAAAAATTTCTCCTTGATTTCAATATTGGGAAAAAATACTCCACAGGAGAAGTGAAGTGGAAATAAACCCACTATAGAGCATCTAAGGGTATTTGGATCTGAATCTTATATGCATGTTATGAAGGAGAAAATAAGCAAGTTGGATAATAATTTTGTAAAATACATTTTTATGGGTTATCCTAATGGTCTAAAAGGCTATAAATAATGGATACCATCAAAGAGATGTCATACTATGATTCATGATATGATATCTAAGGAAAATGTGGCTGGTGGAAGGAATGAAGGTTAGGAAAATGAAGTTAAGGTGAAAAAGGATGATCAACAGCCTCCCATAGATCATCATAGACCTTTCATATCTAGTCATAGTAGTCAAAAATAACCTTTTATTTCATAGTAGTGCTCCATAGTTGGTCAACAACCTTTTATAGGTAGAAACAGTAGCCAAAATCAACCTACCATAGTAGGCCCTAATGATCAATAACAAGTTGTTGATAGTAAAATTGACAAAAATAATGGTGATACATCTACTAATGTTGAAATTGGAGAGGATATCCAACTAAAATGAAGTGCAAACCATAAATTTTGCAAAGGTTTGGAGTGCAACCAATCACTTTGAAGGAGTCAATGCCAAAAGAGAGTGCTAGAAAGATATGGTTATGATCCTAGTGATTTTAGTTATTATGCACTAGCTGCACTTTGTGAAGAGCCTAGGAATGTGAAGGAGGATATAAATTGCATTGAATCTAGGCAATGGAGAATGGCGATAGAGGAAGAGATGAAGTCACTTAATGATAATTTGACTTAGGATTTTTAGCCAATGCCAAAAGGGAGACAATTGGTTGATTGTAAATGGATCTTCAAGAAGAAATATAACCCAGATTGTTTGGTGGAGTGGTGTAAGGTAATTTTTATTATGAAGGGTTATACTCAGGTTGAACACATTTATTATAGTGAGACATTCTCACCGGTAGCCAAGATAACTTCAATTCAATTGTTGTTGGTAATGGCAGCAAAAAATTATTGGGAGATTGAGTAGATGGACATGAAGACAATGTTTCTTCATGGAGAATTAAAGGATAAAACCTACATGTAGTAAACTAAGGGGTTTGAACCTAGTGGAAGAAATTTGGTTTAAATATTGAAGAAATCGTTGTATGACATAAAACAATCACCGAGAGAATGGTATAAATAATTTTATCATTATGTGATTGGACATGGATTTATGAGTAATGTAGATCACTGCATTTACTACTTGAAGGATTCAAGTAGGCTTGTTATACTTACATTATATGTTTGATGACATATTTTTTCTAAGTAGTTCATAGCATGCAATTAAGAAAGTAACGGCAAAGCTGTCAAAGACATTTGACATGAAGGATTTGGGAGCCCTTTATTACATTTTTGGGAATCAAGGTCAGGAGGAACCGCTCGATGAAGAAGCTATGGATCAGCCAAAGGAAGTATGTGGATGATATCTTGAAATAATTTAGTATGGAGGTATGGAAACCAATAAACACTCTATTATCGATGGGTGCTACATTATCCAATGAGCAAAGCCCATATACTAAAGCAAAAAATAATGAAATGACAAAGGTGCCATATGCAAGTGTAGCTGAAAAGTTGATGTACGTAATGGTGTGTACAATATCTAATTTGACTCACGTAGTGGGAGTTGTGAGCATATTTATATCAAATCAAGGTATGCAACACTAGATAGTGGTGAAGAGGATATTTCAATATCTATAGCATACAAAGGATGTGATTTTTTATCAGGTTGTAAGAGATATCCAATTGAAGGCATTTGTAGATGTTGATTTTGTAGATGATGTGGATAGAGGAAAATCCACAAGTGCATATGTATTTGAATTATCTAGGGGAACCATTAGTTGGAGAAGTAAGAAGTAGGAGGTTTTTGCATAATCAACAATAGAGGTTGAATATATTGTAGCAGTAGAGTCTTGCAAGGAAGCGATATGGCTAAAATTGTTATGTGTAGATGTTGGTGTGCAATAAGGCTCAATATCATTGTGATATGACAACAAGAGTACTATAGACCTTGATATCAATCTAAAATTCCATGGTAGGACCAAGCACATTAGAGTAAGGTTTCACTTCATCAAAGAAATATTTGAAGAAGGTCAAGTAAATCTGTAGAAGGTGAAGACAAATGAGAATGTATCTGATGACTTCACAAAGGCAGTGAGTACTCAAAAATTCAATTGGTATCAAGAACAAAATGGGATAAGCACTTGGTCACATTAATCGCCAAGTGGGAGATTATTGAGATTGGAAACTACTACGACATTGCAAGTTAATTAGTTGTATTTAGGATAAGTGATACCAGTTCGACATTTACATGTAAAATATTGCATGAGAATAATTAACAAGAATTGGTAGTTCAAATTGTAATTGTCCAACCATCATTCTTGTGCTTATAAATAATAAGAGAGGGAAGCAAACTTCAATCAATAAAAACTTTTTCATATTTAGTCTAGTTGTTGCAAACCCCCATCATGGTGCAGTTATATGTGCGTGGGTCCAACGTATTGGAATGGGTCTACATAGGGGATAAGCAATGATCTGGACTACAACAGATAAAGCAACCAATAGAACCAACTTTGCTATAACTATAGTTCATACAAAGCAAGGCATGTAAGACAAGGGTTTTATGCATGTAATAATTATATTGAGGAATGATACAATTTTTCTTTGAGGCTTGCAATCTTAGCTTTAATTCCTTTGTTCATGCATGTTCATGATCTCTGTTTTGTTTTATTAAATTCTCTCAGTCCATTAATTTTTTTCTAGGTTATTTATTCATTTTTCAACAAGGACACCTTATACATCTACTCTCTCCCCCATTTCTACGGCCGAGTCGATATCTATGACACTGTGGATTTCATTTTTTGCAACGCAGTCGTGGTCATCAAAATTAGCAATATTTTGGTGAGAAAACCAGTGGGCAACCAAGAGAACACAATCGCCGCTCAAGGAAGAACAGACCCTAACCAAAACACTAGAATTTACATTCACAAATGCATAGTGTAGTACAACTGAATGTGAGTGTAGTACAACCAAGAACGAGTGCGAGTGCAATCGAAAGCAAGTGTGAGTGTAGTTGAGAGTGAGTTCAACTCGAAGTGAGCACAACCGAAAGAGAGTGTGAGTACAAACCAGGAGTAAGTGCAGCTGAATACAAGTGCGAGTATGAGTTGAGAGTGAGGAGGATGTGTGAGCAGGATATCAAAAGCAAAGTGTGATCCAGTTGAAGAAAATCTAGTGCGATCCGAGAGAGAGGAGGAATTCAAAAACAAAGAACGACCCAAATTAAAGAAAACCCAGTGCGACAAAGTAGGAAGTGTAAGCTAATAGGGAGTGCAATCCAAGATTTAGTCATGGAAGAAGAGCAACGAGTCCATCCAGAGTGCATCAATGCTTCAAATCCTTACCATGAGTGAGTGGAACTTTATTTCAAAATTATTAATGAAGCAAATGAATGCCAAGAAAAAGAAGATATAAGGGTTATTGCAATCCAAGAGGGAGTGTAAGCCAAAAATGAGTGCAAGGTAGGAGAGAGTGCAATCTGGGAGTGAGTGCCAGCCAAGAGGGAATGTGAGCCAAGAGAGAGCTCCATTTGCTAGTATGGAAGGAAGTTCATATTTGAAAGCTTTACTGGGAAGTCAGGATGCCCTAGTTGGAAGTATGGAGGTCTAAGCTGGAGATAAGAAGAAGAGAAAATAAATGGAATGTTTAATCCATGTAGCAGATGTTACACTAGAAGTGAGTATCGAGGATGAGATGATTGAGCATGATATAATGGTTCTTAAAAGTAGAGGGTTGATATGTAAGCTCCATCGATCATGGCTAGGGTTTTTGAAGATTCAAATTGTATCAAGTAGAAGTGGTGATTAAATTCAAATTACTCTGTGAATTTTCTTCCTAAGGGGTTTTTCCTCATCATATTTTCTAGTTCAAAAATTAGGGATAAACTAATGGTTGGTGGTCCATGGTTTAGGGGAAGAGATGAACTTTATTTGATACCATGGAATATATTTTTTTCTCTTGAGATAAACAGTATTAAGAAGCTTCCAATACGGGTTAGGCTTTTTGGATTTCCATATCAGCTTATAAATAAGGATATTCTAAAGAATATTGGAAATACCCTTTGGGGAATTCATCAAGAAAGGACTGACTATTAAGGAGTGAAAGCATGTTATATATACTGAAATATGTGTTGTTGTGGATATTTAAAAACTGTTACCACAATCCGTTAACATAAAATTTGAATCAAGCGAATGATATCAACAAGTATATTATGAAGATATCGCAATCCCTTTCCACAATTATTATGATATTGGACACATGGCAAGAGTTTACAAAGTAAAAGCTATGAAGAAAGAGACAAAAAGTTCTAGCCATGAGATAAAATTCAAGAGAAAACAAGGAAATCATACAATAATAGTAGCTAGATCATATCAAGGATATTCCCCTCCAAAATAATAGGTAAAGAAAACCTATCTACAATCTCATTTAGTAAGTTTAGAAAGAATTAAAGGTGCGAAAGAAGACATGAAGAGAAATCCTAAAACAAAGACAACAAAAGAGGTCAAGTTTATTATAGGTAAATCATCTTCATTTTCCTTAAGTAGTATAGAATCCTATCCAAGTAATAAGAGTGAAAGGGATGAAGATGTTATCCCTTGCACTTTAAGGCTTCAAGAGCAGCATAATAAAGAAATTGGGATGGAGGAAACCCATAACAATTTATCTTTTTTAGAGCATAATAACAAGGTAATTGCTATAGAAGAGCATCCTTACACATTAGAATTTCTAGTGCATCATCAAGAAGAAAGTGCTTTTGAGGTTATTCCTTGCACTTATGTTCCTTCATAACAAGGCAAAGCTAAAGATGATCAGTTTTACTATGAGCAGTGTGAGAAAATTGAAGAGATTGATAAAGTTGAAAATATTATCGAGAATGAAGAAAAGAGAGAAATACCCAAGAAGAAAAAGCAAAGAGAAAAAGAAATCCAAAGGGATATTGATATGGGAAAAAAAAAGAAAATATCACAAGTGCTAACAAGAAGTGGAGCTAAACCCATAAATAAAAATAAAAAATAACAATGAAAATAATATATTGGAATAATATGGTAATGAAAAATAACCCTAAAAAAAGGTATTAATAAATTGAGGTTGTTATAGACAAGACATTTATAGATATAGAAGTTGGGTAACAAAGATTTTAACCATTTGCGATGTTGAATTTCATCTTGACATAATTTAAATTTTGGAAGGCATATAATATAAAAGGAGTTCATTGTGGAAACTTAGTAGTTTGAAGAAGATGGAGAATATATTTGATAGAAAGGTAAAGTTGGATATGCTTTAACTAACTTGTTAGAAATATAATGAGAGAAATGCAATATTTTATTTTTGTAATGGAAGTGGCCCCCAGTAGAAGCCACACATAGCTTATTAAAAAAAAATGAGGAAGTAAAATCAATTTTCCTAATAAAATCGATCATATTTGATCTCATTCATTAATCCCATTATATTAAAAACTAAAATAAATATTGAAAATAGTGTAATCAAAATCCAAAGATGAAATTAATAGAGTGTTATGCATATTTTATTACTACAGTAATATGATACCCTTCCATCATGTCATATCTTCATCTTTTTATGGTTGGTCAATGCAATTTAGAATTTTGAGAAGGGATACAACAATATATCTTATGAAAATAATATATCTTAATGTTTTTATGGTTGGTCAATGCAATTTTAAATATTGAAAAGGGATACAACAATATATCTTATAAAATCTTAAGGAATTTTGGTACTAAGAAATAAAAGGTAAAAATAGTTGACTATTTTCAACCTATTATGGATTCTTGAAAGAGGATGCGATGTTATTAGTGTTGGTTGTCACAAAAGAATTAAAAAACGTTGAGTAAATCTTCTTACTTGTATTCAATTTTTATATTAAAATTGATGATATTTAATCTCATTCATTAATCCCATTATCTTAAAAAGTAAAATAAATATTGAAAATAGTGTGGAGTCACAATCCAAAGATGAAATTAATAGTGTTAAGGATAATTTATTGTAAACCCTTCCATCATGTCACATATTCATCTTTTTATGGGTGTTCAATGCAATTTTAAATTTTGAAAAGGGATACAACAAATATCTTTTGAAAGCTTAAGGAAGTTTGGTAGTAAGAAATAAAATGTACAAATAGTTGACTATATTCACCCTATTATAGATTCTTGAAAGAGGATGTAATATTGTTAGTGTTGGTTGACATAAAAGAGTTAAAAAATATTTAGTAAATGCTCTTGCTTGTTGTATTCAAATAAAATAGTGGATGCTTTACATAATAGAAAAAAATCATTATATATTCTTTGTAACATCAATAAAAAGCTACTTTATAAATTGGAAAATATAGCCATATTGTTATTTATAGTGCTATAAATTATATTGCAATAGTTGAGGATTGTAGTGGAAAATGTTTAAATTATATTTTGAAACCCATGTACTATGAGTGTTTTAAGATTTCTTTTATAGGGGTTCAAAGGTTACATTCAATCATAACAATAATAGATAAAGGTAGAAATGTCATAAGCTCATTATAAATAATAATTTTAACCATAAAAGGCACTAAAAATAGTATAAGAGAGTTGTATTCATTTTAGATGGAAAGATAAAAAGAGGAAAAGTAGTGTATAATGTCCACGAGACCATAGACCATAGCAGAGGGTACTTGTTTTACTCGATATAAGGTTACCCAACCATGCTTCAATTATCGAAGCATGGTGTACTATTGGAAATGAGTGAGAAAAAAACTCAACAACACTTTTTCTCCAACTCAAAATAATGCACATCCTTTGCATATTTATATAGCATAACATATCTTAGTTTCATGAGACCCAACGTATTTCACCCCTTGGTGTTTCACCTTCACCTTAGACTATTCATCTTCTCTCATTCTCCCATTGGATGTAGTTATTAAGGTTCTCTTAACCTCATATGGGGTGAAATAACAATCATTACTTAACACCAAATAATGTAATATCTAGCCTTCCTCCCTTTATTATATTATTTGGTACAATAAATAAAGGTTATTAACCCCCTTAATTTCTAGGTTGGTGAAATAAAATTATGATCTAACTCTAGCTCTAGATTTTGATTTAGCCTTGGATCTTGCTCTAGCTTTAGATCTAGCTTTGTAATCTACACTAGGTCTGCCTTTTGGTTTATCTTTGGGTATATCTCTAGGTCATTCCCTTCTAGTCACCTATATATCATTACATTCGAGTCTTTACCTTTGGGTTTCCTCTGGGTCAACCTCTAGATCTACCTTTAGGTCATCTTCTCTATGATATTACCTCATATTTGAAATAATCAATATGATGTTCTATCGTAGGCTTTGTTACTATAGTATTTTTGAGCATAACATGGATCATATTCTTCTATAAGCTCTATCACTCTAGGATTTTTTTAGCATAGCCTCAATCATACTCTTTTGTAGGCTCTGTCACTGTAGGCTATTTTTGGGATAGTCTAGGTCATATTGTGATGCAAAAATCATGCATCTCAATTTTTCTAAGATTATATTGCTTCATGGGAAAAATATAATCAACTCTTTGGTCTCTCTCAAGCACCAAACTTTATCTTATTCTTCCTTTCATCATGGAACACAACCTTCTTTTACAAAAATATTTCAACATTCCTTTACTTTTTCCCATTCTAACACATTCATCCATCTACAATCCGTATGTATTTTGTGTTTTATTTCATATTTATGCCAATAATTTCTTTGAGAGTGGTTATTGCTTCCACAAATCTCACAAATATACATATTACAACACCTATTTATCACATTTCTACATCATCCACAATGACTACAATAATTTATTATAGGAGTTTTATTCTCTACACATGTATCTATTTTTATAAATTTGGTCTCACTACTTCATGTTGGACCATGCCCATTTAATAATTATTTGGACTTACATTTGGAGCTATGGAATTTATTATATCTTGCCCATGCCTTCCCAATTATCTGCTATTTTATCCCATTTTTCTTATTAGTTTTGAACCAACCCCTTTAGTACAATTTTTAAAATACCCAATTTCTCCATCATCACTATGGTCTCTGTTATTATCTTCAAAATAATTCAAATACCCAAAAACACCATCATCATAACGACCTTCAACACAAATAGAACTATCATTATTATCATTTAAACACCTAAACCTAAACGTTTCATCATCACTATTTTCTTTAGTAAGATGGCCTTCGTCAACATAATTAACAAGATTGAGCAAGAGATAATGATGCTCATCTGTAACACAAACTCTAATATCATAAACAATGTTCAGGTCATCAGCAAAATGTGTGCTTCATATAAGGTCACTTGTGTCACAACAAATATTTTTCAACGTAGGCTTGAGATTTCTTAAGGTATTTACCATCATGGGACTATCATTTACCTTTTCATTTATTTTCCTTTTATTTCTACACTTAAATATTTCAAGAGTGATTAATGCCATGTATACTATCCTCACAACATCTATATGGATTGTAACACCATTTTCTAAAATATTTTCACAAACATTAGCATCTTTGAAAACTATTTAAAAATATCTCCTTAGTGTTAAGAATTATCCATCTTCCTAAAGGTCTTTACTTTCTAGAAAATAAACATCTCTACTTAGTGACACACACTTTTGAAGTTCAAATTGCTTCTTAGATTGTTTACTAACACTTTATTCCTTGATTTGATTACTTTCTTAGCCATGTGTACCTCATGAGCTATTTCAAACTCCTCTTCATAATCTGATTCCAGTCCCTTGTAAGCAATATAACCTTGTTGTTCTTGCCCTTGTTTTTTTTGTGTTGATATTGTGATTGAAACCATTGCCTCCTCTAAGGAAGTATTTGATACTGTTCCCATTGATATTGAATTATATCTACAAAATTTGATACCGTGTCCTTTTATAAATATGAAAATACCTCCTTTACCTTTGAGACTACTTTTGTGATGAAATTGAGGTGGAAAAACCTGTTGAACCCTTTTTTTGGCTTCTTTGTGGAGATAAGAGCATTATTGAACAATTGATCCCTTAATTAATTTTATGTTTCCTCCTGTTGAAATATGTTTTCCAATTCTTCAAATGATACCCTTCTATTTGACACTTGTGGAGAAGTCACCAATGTTTAAAATTATTCAAGGAATGATCGAAATACAATGGAGACTAAGAACTTGTCATCTACTTTTTTCTCCATGGTGTTTAATTGTGTCTTCAATTCCAAAATTTTACAAATAAAATGTTCAATACTCTCTCCATACCGAACCCTTAAACGATGAATTTGAGACTGAATATGAAGGATTATGGATTCATTTCTTCCTTCAAATATAGTGGAGAGTATATCCATTTCTTATTTTGATGTTTTTGCTTACCTAATATGTGGCACCATTTCATATGTTACTCCAAAGTGATGAGCATTAGTGCCTTATTATCTCCTTCATTAAAATTTTGCTTAACTATAGTATCCTCGGGTCAAACTT